>JAZKJV010010327.1:0-261677 GCA_037367405.1 Ottelia alismoides | reverse complement strand
TAAGCCGATTGCTTTGTCGAATTACTATTTACCTTATTATCGTAGAAGGTGCTCGCCAACCAGCTGCGCGGAGTGATGGATGGTCTCATCTCACAATCCCAGACGGCTTTTATCTGGGCAGGTAGTTATTGGAGGGCATGGTTGTGGCTGCTGAGATCGTTGCTGACTGGAAGAGGAGGGGTTCCTCGGGTTTCTTATGGAAGGTTGACTTCTCCAGGTCCTATGACTGTCTTAATTGGAGATTTCTTTGGGCATCTTTGAGAAAGAGGGGATTTTCGGAGTTACGGGTTTGATTGGATGAAGAGGTGCATTACAACCTCTTCTTTGTCAGTCGTGGTGAATGGCAAACAGGGAAGGAGGTTTTTTTCCAGCCATAATGTGGGGTATAGACAGTGGTGCCTATTGGCTCCCTTAACTTTTTGTCTTGGCTGCCGACGGCTTGGCCACGATGGCGTGTTTGGCAGAGGACATGGGCTTTTTCAAAAGGTACAATAGAAGTGATTGCTCGGTACCAATGTTGCAATACACAGATGACACTTTGTTCTTCATTGAAGGTGGTGTTGAGGAGTGCAGGGCGGTGAAGGCAATGCTTGACATTTTTGGGCAACTTTCTGTCCTGCAAGTGAATGGTGCGAAGTTAGCTTTTGTATCCATTAACCTGCATTCGGAGGTGGTGGAGAGGTGTGTGAGATCTTGGGAATAGAAGCAAAAATCTTTACCTATCAACTATCCGGGCCTTCCTTTGTTGGTAGGGAGTGTGAGACATGTGGATTGGTTGCCACTGATTGAGAAAAATGGAAATGAAGTTGGCGGGGTGGAAAGCATTTTTTCTATCGAAAGGGGGGAAGCTGGTGCTGATGAAGGTGATCATCCTGATTTTTTTCATTTCAACGCGGGGTTTTGCCAGTTGGAGTGCGGGAAAGATTGGTGGCATTGATGCGTCGCTTCTTTTAGTCGTCCTCGATGCAGGAGAAGGGTCTTGCCTTGGATGATTGGGCTACGGTCTTCAACTCCGATCAAGGAGGGGGGTCATGGAGTATTAAATCTTACATATATGAACATGGCCTTGATGGCGAAATGGGTAATGAAGATCTGGGGACCCGGAAGCGACCTTTCTAGGATGATTCGATCAATATATGGTGTTTCATCTGATCTACGAGCTCGTGCAGACTGGGTTGCGTCGTCAATGACTTTTTGGAGAGGTATCTGTTCGGTTTTGCCTGATATGGTGGTCTTTCTTCGCCAACAGTTGGGATGTGGCTGGGGCTTTCGCTTTTGGATCGACAACTGGTTGGATTTTACAATGTTGTGTGATCTTTTTCCGAGGCTCTTCGTTGTGGCCTCAAATTGGGAGATTTCTATGGCGGAGGTGTGATCGGATGGCTCATGGACGTCGACTTTTGTCTTCGGTCTATCTGAGCAAAGAGTTGATGAGTTCTTGCACCTCTATACCATTTTGGGCAGAACCGTAGTACCAACTGAGGGGAGGGACTCTTGGTGTTGGAGGGATGGTTCCTTCTCGGCAATCTCTTATATCGAGGTAAACAGGGATTGTGCGAAAATATGGAAATGGAGTATCCTGACAAGGGTGAAGGTTTTCTTTTGGTTACTTAGAAGAGAGCGGACTCTGACGGTGGCTAGGAGAGCCACACTTTTTCCTGGGGCTGAGGCAGGTTGCATACGTTGTGGATCACCTGTGGAAGACATAGACCATCTATTTTTTGCGTGTCCCGGTTCTGCGGAAGTGTGGCAAAAGGGAGATTGCCCTGGTTTGAACTAGACTGACAAGTCGTCATTTTGGAGCTTCGTAGGCAGAGGTTTGTCAGACTCTGAGGATGGGAGGTTGAAGGCTTGTGCGATCATGTGGGCTTTGTGGTTGGAGAGAAACGATGCCATTTTTAAGGGAGAGAGATTTTACTTTGAAAATGTACAGCCTACAGGGGCATGCTAAGGCCCTTTATGAATCCTGGCTGATGTAATTTTTTTTAGTATTTATATATATAAATTTTCTTGGATGGATCTCTAAAGGAGGTCCATCCCACCGTTTCCTTCAAAAAAATCTGTGCGACTTGTCGACATAGCTCTTTTTATATGACTTACAATATGTAATCTTGTAATGCTGAAATATGTGAATATATGACGTTATGGATTGGTGGTCGGCTTTTTTTCTTTAAAAAGCATTCTTCTCATTATCTCATGTGAGGGAAATGAAGGTAAGATTTCTGGTGACCATTGACCTTGAAAGTCCGCCAACCATTTCTTTTGTGAAACCTGTGACTCACATTGCAAATATCGAGATCAGTGCCGATGATCAGGGTTTTATAAGTGAGGGATTAGTGAATTAACTTGAGGATCCTGGGAGATGCCTCGTTGTTCTTATCGCATTTGTTAGTACACATATAGTAATGCATATTGCAAGCAGTAGTAAAAGTAAGGTAATCTTCGGATGAACTCTCGGGCATATAAAAATGTCAGCCACCAATGTTACCCAGTTCAGTAACCCTAGAGAGATTCGTTTTTGGGTTCCTCATTGCATAAGATTCAAATAGGAACGTAGTCTGCGGGTGTTCACGGCCTTGGAGGTCGCGAGGGAGACCCGGAGGCGGACGCCCCTGGGGCGAACTCCGGCGGTTGCTGAGTGGTGGCTCCTTCTTGGTTCATCCGCGTTTTTGGGGGCGAATTTTATGGTTTCTCTTAATGAAGGTTCTTTCATGGAATGTCCGAGGCCTCGGGGACTTGGTCAAACGTCGTTCCCTGGGCTCGCGTCTCTCAGAATGGTGTTGTGACGTTGCTTTTATCCAAGAAACAAAATTGGTTGCTATTGACGACTATACGTGGCGATCATTTGGTGCCGGTCCCTTGGATGAATTCCGTGCGGTTAATGCGGTTGGATCCGCCGGGGGTTTCCTTGTGACGTGGCGATCTCATTCTTTTTCATTTAACTCCATGCTTGCAGGTCGTCACATGATTTCGGTTGCGTTGGAAAGAGTCGACTCTTCTGCTCTGATGGTATTCTCATGCATATACGCGCCTACGTGCCATATTTTACGTCGGTAATTATGGGATGACATGCGTGAGGCTGCAAACTTTTTCTCGGGGATTCCTTGGATTCTGGGGGTGACTTCAATGTCACCATTCACTCTTCCGATCGGCCTCGCAGGAGGGGTGGCCGCGACCCTGGCTCGCAAGATTTTTTGGACGCGCTTGATGATTTGGCGCTTGTTAACTTGGTCCCGAACGATGTCTCTTACACTTGGAGAAATAGTTCCTCTCGCTCTCGGATTGACCGCTTCTTGGCTAATGGCTTGGCTATGGACTCCTTCCCACTTTGCTCTGTTGGCTCTCGCCCCCGATCCTTCTCGGATCATTCTCCAATTATTTGAGACTCTGGTGATGGCATTAACCCTCGGGGGTTATTCCGCTATGAAAAATGTTGGCTGTTGGAACCTAATTTCAAAAATATCGTTCAGAATCTTTGGACCCAGGTCCCTGTCTCTGGCTCGGCGGCTTCTAAACTTAATCAGAAACTTGCTTCATTACGGAGGGTCCTCGCTGAGTTTAGAATTTCTACCAGACAGGTGCGGCGTGCTGCTCGCGCCGAGGCGGAGGACATTATCATGCATTTAGATTCCGCGGAGAACGAGCGTGAACTTTCTGTTGACGAGCTTCGGGCTCGCACTTCTGCCCTTGCTCGGGTGCAAGAGGAGGATAAGAAGAGAACTGTTGAGTGTCGCCAACGCTCGCGGGAAAAATGGATTAAAGAAGGCGATGCGAACACGGCATTCTTTCACAAGGTGGCTAGCAATCAGAGGCGTTGTAGTTTTA
The DNA here is from genome assembly GCA_037367405.1 of Ottelia alismoides. Lineage (NCBI taxonomy): Eukaryota > Viridiplantae > Streptophyta > Magnoliopsida > Alismatales > Hydrocharitaceae > Ottelia > Ottelia alismoides. The sequence goes on along the minus strand of JAZKJV010010327.1, from coordinate 257,852 downwards.
TGCGGTCCCTCTCTATCAATGACACGATCTTCACGGGGGATAGGGAGATGGGGAGCGCCATCATTGATCACTTCAGACGTATCTCTTCTGCTCTCCCTACGCGGCGTTGGCGTTGGCTTGGGATTGGTGCTCCCTCTATTTCGGACGAGGATTCCGCGTTCCTTGTTCGTCCTATTTCTTTGGACGAGATTAAAGCTGCTGTCTGGGGTCTAAATATTGACTCTTCCCCGGGGCCTGACGGTTTTTCTGTCGCCTTTTATCGGGACTTCTGGGAGACGGTATCGAGGGACGTCTTCGACGTCGTCTCGGAGTTTTGTGCTGGTAACCTCGGTTTCGACCGCATCAATCGGGCAAATATTGTGCTTATTCCAAAAAAAAGCCCGGCGCTGCGCTTTGACGATTTTAGGCCTATTGCCGTATCCAATGGTATTTATCTTATTGTGGCTAAAACCTTGGCCAATCGCCTATCTCGGATCTTGGATGGCCTTATCTCGCCTGTTCAAGGGGCGTTCATTAAGGGAAGGCATATCGCGGACTGCATTGTCGTCGCGTCGGAAATGGTGGCTGATTGGAAGAAGGAGAAAAGGAAGGGGGTCCTGTGGAAAATTGATTTTGCCAAGGCCTATGACTCCATTGACTGGCGCTTCCTCTGGTCCGCCTTGCGTAGGCGAGGTTTTTCTAATCTGTGGATTGCTTGGATGCGCAGATGTGTCTCCACGATCTCGCTCTCTGTTTTAATTAATGGCCGACCGGCTGGTGGTTCGTTTCAGCCTCGCAGGGGGGTGCGTCAGGGCTGCCCCCTGGCGCCCCTTCTCTTCGTTTTAGCCTCTGATGTGTTGGCGCGTATGGTTGACATGTCGTTGATGCGGGCCTTGCTAATGGGTTCCGCAAGGGGGAGTTTTGCGTGCCTTTAATCCAGTTCGCGGACGATACGATTTGCTTCATTGAAGGGGGTCCGGAAGAGGTGGCGGGTATGGCTTATACTCTTGATATTTTCTGTGAGCTTTCTGGGATGTCGATTAACACCTCCAAAAGCATCGTGGTGCCGTTCGGCATGTCGCCTTCGGAGGTGGAGGCGTGTGGCCGACTGCTTGGTTCTGTGCCTGGGGAGCTTCCTCTCCCTTATCTTGGTGTTCCTCTCTCGGTTGGGCAGGCCCGTTTTGCGGATTGGCGGGCTATCACGGAGCGGATGGAGGCGCGCCTTGCGGGTTGGAGGGCCACCTTGCTTTCTTGGGGTGGTCGTCTTATCCTACTAAAATCAGTCCTTTCTTCTATTCCGGTTTATTTCCTATCGGTGCGTAGAATGCATGTGGGGATTCACTTACGCATGGAGAAGTGTATGCATCGCTTCTTATGGGATCGCTCGGGCGGCGGCGGTCGGGGGATGCATTTGGTCGCTTGGGAGGTGGTGACCATGCCTAAGCGGTCCGGTGGCCTTAGCGTACGGCGTTTGGATCGCGTCAACGACGCCCTCCTTCTTAAAAGGGTGAGTAAAATCTGGGGCAAGGACGATTCTTTTTTTTGCAACGTCCTTCGGGCGCTCTTGGGCAGCGACTGGTTTGGCCTTCAGCGGGGGGCTTTGCAATTCCATTCCTCACATTTCTGGCGCTGTGTCTCTTCTACGTTGACGAGGAATCTTGCGCTATTCACCCCGGTGCTGGGGACGGGGGAAGCTTTCAAGTTTTGGCAGGACGACTGGCTGGGGGGAGGCCCCTTACAGGTGCGTTTTCCGAGGTTGTATGCTCTTGCTTCGAATAGGCTCGCAACTGTCGCGGGCTGCTGGACTAACGGCTATTGGTGCCCTACGTTCTCTGGGATCTTATCTGATCAGCGCGTGGTTGAGTTCACCTCGATGATGGAGGCTCTTAACTCTGCGGCCTCCCCCTCTCTGCAGCGGGACCATTGGCGTTGGAAGGATGGGGTTTTTTCCACTCGCAAGGCCTACTGGGCTTTGCTCTCTCCCACGCCTGCCTTGTCTGCCCCCCTTGTGCGCGACTGTGCTTTCTTCTGGGGGTTACGCTTACCGGAGCGTATCGCCTTCTTCTTATGGTTACTTCGTCAACGACGTTTGTTGACCCGGGATCGGTGCGCCAAGTTCTTTCCCCAGACTAACGCCACTTGCCAGCTATGCGGGGATGTCGATGAAACTGTCGATCACCTGTTCTTTCGATGTATATTGGTTGCGGGGGTCTGGGACGACGTTGCTTGGGCTCGTGCGGACAATATTGAGGACTTTTGCGACATCCTTTGGTCGTACAGGACGAGGGACAGAGCTGATGTTTTGGATCCCCTTGCGCGGCTTTGGTCCATCTGGCGTGCTAGGAATGAGGCTATCTTCTCGGGCATGCGCTTCTATAGGGAGAACGTTAGCATTTTGGCTAATAGACTTATATCCGACTGGTGTACTTAATTGTGTCTCGACAGTTGTATGCCGAATTCCTCTCTTGTATACTAATCTCCTTCTGCGTCTTTCTTTCCCACCTACCCGCTGTAAGTATATCACGCCTTTCCCGTTTTAGTTAATACATAATTGGGGCGAGCACCAACGAGTGCTTCCCCCTTTTCTTTGAGCCTAAAAAAAAGGAACGTAGTCTTCTATTGTTTGCTAATTGCACTGCAGTATGAAGATGATCAGAAGCAAGAGTCCAAAGAAAGCTTTTTAACTCCAGGTTATGATTTCACATAGCCTTGGTCTTGTCAATATCAGCATTCACATGATATTCTCCTAGATTGATTAATTGCCAATAAGCAGAGCATATTGAATAAACATCCTTGGGATGAGGTTTGGACACCAAAATGAGCTTGCCTCGGATTTGTTTTGAATAGCTGCTATAGACTTGGAGAATGTTCATAAGATTTTTCCGCTTCCTTTTCTGCAAGGCCCTAAATGTCAGTTTCGGTCACCATTTTGGTGACCGACCGAAACATAATTTCGGTGGAATTGCGGACGAATTTCGATCGAAATTTCGGTCATTTTTTGTACTATGGACCTTATATTTCAGTTATTTCAGCCATTTTGATCGAATTTCGATTTCGACAAGGTTCAGGGAAGCGGTATGCGTATGCGTTCGGGCAGGTCACTGAATAGTGCTTAAGCGGTATGCGGGGGCATATGCGGGGTATATGTGGTTCTATGCGGTTTTCTAATTTTTTATTTAAAAATAAATAAATATATACAAAAGTGACTACAACAGAATTAAATTTATGTATTATTGTGGTCCAACAGAAAATCTAAGAAAAATGACTTTCATATAGAGTTCAAAACCATCTCTATCAATCAAATATCAATACTTCAATAGAACGGTTATCACGCAAAATAAGTGACAACAATCAACAAAATAGAAAAGCTAGCACACAAAATACCTCTATTGTTGAATATAATGTCATTTATCTATGTGGTTATATTTATAATTGATCCTCCATCAAAGTTCCAAACTTTACATATAATATATTGCATTTATAATAACTATTAGTTGACTAAATTATTTTGCTAAATTATTGGACATTATTCTATTTCTTCCCCGCATGTTTACTTCAATCTCGCATTACAACTACTTTGACGATGGATTTAAATGGTCATGGAATGCTTGGTTGGCATACATGTAAAAGTAAGGAAAAACATGGCACAAATAACAAAATAAAAACGTGGCACAAATAAAAAAACAAAAAAAATAAAAAATGTGTATGCGGTTGCACAGGCCGCATATGCGGCCTGCATAAGCGCACATGGTGCATAATGCGGGGCTTTAGGAAAGCGGTGCGCTGAAGGCACCGCATACGCATATGCACCCGTATATGCGGCCGCACAGGCCGCTTTCGTGAACACTGCTTTTCTGTGACATTCCCAAATATCATGGTATCACCAGCATGTATAAAGTGGGTAATGGGCTTGTCTTCTTTACTTTATTTCCAGTAATATGAGAATCTGTAGCTGCTTGCTTCAAGGATGTGTATAGGAATTCATCTCCATAATGAAATAAGAAAGGTGAGGATGGACATCCTTGGCTAATTTCTCATTTGGAGGTGAAACACTGATGCAAATCGAAATTCACAATGGTGGAAAATAATTAATTTGACGGTGGAAATTTGATGGAAGAAGAAATTAGAGTGATGGAGAATAGAAAGCGCGCCTGTTGCGTGGGAATCGAGAAAGAATCGCGAGGGTCACGTGGAGGGAAAAGAGATAAGGGAGGGAGAGATGAGAGATAAATCTCAATTTTAATTGCAACTTGAATTGTTTAAAAATAATAGACTACCGCCCTTTATATAGGAGGGATGTGATTACAAAATTAGAAAGAAATATCAAACTTAATATTAAAATTTGACTCTGACTTATCCTAATCGACTCTGATCGATTAATTACCGTAAATAACTAATTAATTATTTAATTTGAGATCACATGCGATCTCTTTATTTTAAATAAAATTACAACAACTCCATTTTTTGTTGATAAAATGAGACTGTAATTAACGGATAAAATTAATAAATAAGACCATATTTATTAATTTCACGCTACATCAACTCTCCTCCGCATGAAAAATTCATCTTCCGACGAATTGCTTGATCTTTAGGTGCAGTGTCGGAGAATTCACCCGAATTCATTTAATAATTTGCTCCAATTGCGTAACCTTTCTTCCTTACTTCATCATTACGTTTGTAGTTCTTCTCAATTGAAGGGTATCCCTGCAAATTTTTTACCCCCTCATATAAAAAATTCCATAGCATAATGTATCCTCCAATTGATCCTTTTGATAAAAACTTATGGGAGGAAGATCTTTACTGCAATTTCTCCAAATTAATTTCCCATTCGAAATGTCATGGGATTCAAATCCCATTGATAAAGAACCCCACGTTAGGGTTCTTTTCCTTCCCACATTTGGCAGTGGAGGCACTATCCGCAAGGGGGCGAGCGGGCATCGATCTTGAGGATGTCGCGTCACGGAGGATGGTGTGTGTGTGGGGTGGCTGTAGTGGGGTCGGGGCAAGCGAGGTTGGTGGCAACAAAGGGGTGATGTCGGTGTGAAAGTGGGTGGACAACGACACAGGGAGTGGGGGTCAGGGGAGGTGTTGGAGAGAAGGGAGATGATGGTTACTGATGCGGGGGGTGAGGAGGATGGGGTGGGTAGCAGCAACATTGGGAGTCATGCCGGAGATGCTGGGGTAGCGGGAGGGGTTGGTGGCGGTGATGGGGCAGGGGGGCTCGCTGGGGTGGGGGGGGGGGGTAACAAGAGGCGGTGATACGAGTTGTAGGATGGGAGGGGTTGCAACGAGGCTGCAGAGGTGGCGTCGCAAGAGGTGGGGGGTGGCGGGAGGGGGTGCTGGGTCTGGGGGGGCGCAGGAGGTGGCAAGAGGGGGTGCTGGGGATTGGGGGGCGCATGAGGTGTAGGGGTGGTGGGAGGGGGCGACGGGGGTGTGGAGATGTGCTGGAGTTGATTCATCGACAACTGAAGGCCTGAAACTGTATGGACAACAAGCAGTCGTCGTCGATGGCGAGTTTTTCTTTGTCGAAAATCTGGACAACGGCTTCGGTGGTGGGAGACTTCGACTCGACGATTTTCTTGGCAGCGATTTCGGTAGCACATATAATCTCAAAATCAACAGCCAAACCTCGTAACTTTGTTTGGAAGTCGAACAATATGGTCATCCTTGTTGTAGGCTTTGTCGGTTCGCCATTTACGTTCCGAAGAACGATTGTTTTTCGTTACATGCTGACATGAACATCTGTACAGATCGTTATATCGTGAGGACGATCTAGATGCCATGCTCTGATACCAATTAATGCAAATCGAAATTCACAACGGTGGAAAATAATTAATTTGACAGTGGAAATTTGTGGAATAAACTGGAGGGATGGAGAAGAGAAAGCATGTTGGTTGCGCGGGAATCGAGAAAGAATCGTGAAGATCACGTGGAGGGATAAGAGATAAGGGAAGGAGAGATGAGAGATAAATCTCAATTTTAATTGCAACTTGAACCGTTTAAAAATAATAGACTACCACCCCTTTATATAGGAGGGATGTGATTACAGAATTAGAAAGAAATTTCAAATTTAAAATTCAAATTTGACTCTAACTTATCCCAGTCACTGAGTCCCATGGCCTCAAATTTCAGCGAAATTCAGTCGAATTTCTGTCGAATATCGATATCCAGTCGAAATCGAAATTCGATCGAAATGACCGAAATATGGGGGTCCTAGTACAAAAAATGACCGAAACGATCGAAATTCCGGTCGAAATTCCACCGAAATTCCATCGAAATTCTACTTTGGTCGATACCGAAATGGTGGCCGAAACCGACATTTAAGGCCTTGGTTGACTCTAATCGACTAACTACCTTAAATAACCAATTAACTATTTAATTTGAGATCACATGCACTCTCTTTATTTAAAATAAATTTGAGACAACTCAATTATTTGTAAATAAAATGAGACTCTAATTAACGAACGAAAATAAATAAATAAATAAGACCATATTTATTAATTTCATGCTGCATTAAACACCTAGACGGATTATCATTACTCAAGAATGAAAAAGGTAGGAACTGATAAAAAAATTTAATAACATATATGAGATGATGGGAGGCGAGGGAAACATACTGGACAGAACAAAGTAAAAAGGAAATGAATGATTGTAATTGAGGAAACAAAAGAAAGAATTGTTTATTCATGAAGCCATAGAGTTCTCTTATATAGGAGAGCGACTTGTTGGCTAAATTACCTAAAGAAGACAAAGGAAATAAATTAAAACATAAAAAACATGAAAGATAACTAATATCTCAACACTCCCCCTCAAGCTAGAGCGTAAATATCTATCATGCTTAGCTTGGAGTAACATCTCTAGTAAGGCCCTTTGGCTAGGGTCTTGATAAGTACTTCTCTTGTCTGGTCTCCAGAGTTGACACGAGTAGTGGAGATGAGACCTTTCTGTATCATGTCACGAGTGTAGTGACATTCACCTCGATGTGCTTGGTTCTCTTAGGGCCTGTTTGGTTGCTGGGTTGGACTGGGTTGGGCTGGGTTGGGATGGGTGAATAGTAATCTGTGAGGAGAAAGTACCCTTGTGAATAGTAACCAGGGTTGGGCCAACCCTGGCCCTGCAACCAAACAGTCCCTTATGGTAGAATGGATTGTTTACAATGAAGCGAGTAGCATATTGTCACGTTGGAGGTGCATGTGAAGAGGCACCTCAATAATGATGTCAGTAAGAAAAGATCTGACCTACATCATCTCTGTCCTAGCTTGCACCATGGCCTCGTATTCTGATTCTGCACTAGATCGGGCAACCATAGTCCGCTTCTTGCTCTTCCATGACACCAAGAACTTCCTATGAACACTGCAAAGCCAGAAGTAGACTTCCTGTCCTTAGGACAACCCGCATAATTTGCATCTGCACATGTTTTAATTGTAAGGGATGTACTTCTGCTAAATAGAAGACCAATGTCAAGTGATGCCTTCGAATACCTTAGAATCATATGGACTGCATCTATATATCTATTTAGGCTGCTCCCAAGGTTGTAAAAGTCACCCGACTGGCATGACTAGTAGGTCCGACTAGTCTAGTCAGTGGGGTGGCCGACTGAATATCGACTAATTCCGAATAGGTACACTAGTCGACTAATTTTTTGCTTGGAGATACCATATTCTTATTATGTTTTGCTTTTTTATAAGCAAACTTAATATAATATTCTTAGTGTTTTATTTAAATTTAATTACTTTTTTATTTAATTATGATAGTATAAAAATGTACAAAAACTATGTAAATATATGCATAAAATTGAGTTATATATTTAATATAATCATAAAATTCAAAGCCGATTAAAGTCCGACTATTAGTCATCCGACTGCTGATTAATCCTTAGCCAGTGACGCGGCCGACCGAGTACCGACTGCCGATTTTTTCAACCTTGGCTGCTCCACATATAAATGCTTCTCAACAAGCTCCATGTACTTCCTTTTGTCAACCTCCTCAGTGTCATCATCATAGAGCTTCATGATCGGGTCCATAGGATAGTGGTAGACCTGCAATCTGCTATGCCTATTTCATAGAGAAGATCTGTAACATACTTCCTCTGGGTCATCACAAGACCTCGCTGGTTCTTGGCGATCTCCAGTCTAAGAAAGTAGCGTAAAATACTAAGGTCCTTGGTCACAAAATGCTGGCCTATCAACAATGCCTTAAATTCCGATTTCGTTCACCATTTCGATGGCCGAGTGAAACGAAATTTCTCCCGAATTTCAGTCAAAATTCGACTGAAATTTCGATCATTTTGACGGAACTTCAATTGAAATTCGACTGAAGTTTCGATCATTTCGATCAGTTTTTTAACTGGGGCCCTAAATTTTGGTCGATATAGGCCATTTCGGTCGAATTTCAGTCACCTACCGAAATCAAAATTCTATCAAAATTCGGTTGAATTTCGGTGAAATTTGATCCCATGCCTATGAAATCCTTAGCAGCCTGGATGCCCTGCTCATCATCCCCGATAACTATGATATCATCAACATACACAAGTATAATAACAATACCTTTTTGAGTCTTCTGAACAATAGTGAATGATCACAATCGATCTCACAAATCCATGTTGCTCTATCAAGTCCGAGCTTCTGGAACCATGCTCTTGGACTTTGCTTAAGGCCATAGATCGCCTTGTGAAGCCTGCAAACCTTCTTACTCTCCCCTTCAGTAGTGAACACAGGTGGCTGCTGCATGTAAATCTCCTCCTGTAGGTCACCATAGAGAAAATTCACGTCAAGCTAATAGAGGGGCCAATCACATGTCACTGCAACAGATAGAAGTATATGCATGGTAGAATGCCTGGACACTAGAGAGAATGTATCATAATAGTCCACCCCATATGTTTGAGTGAACCCACGTGCCACAAGTCTCACCTTGTAGCGATCTACACTTCCATCTGCTCGATGCTTCATCGTGAACAACCACTTGCACCCAACAATGGATGCGCTAATTGGAGCTGACACAAGGCTCCAAGTGCCATACGACTGCAATGTGGCCATCTCCTCCATGGCAAGACGTCACTGACTATCCTGAATGATCTCCTGATATGTCTGTGGTATCTCCACAACTGACAGTGCCACGGTGAATCTCCTGAAATCCTCTGAAAGTCTGCTCAAAGAGACTTGAGCTGCAAGAGGATATGAAGCACAAGTACGTCTCTGCTTTCGCAGAGCAATAGGCACGTAGAGATCATCTGCCACCTCCTGAATCTGTAAGTGTCCTTCTTGAGAGGGTACATGCTCATCCTGTAAGGAATCCTACTGCATGGACAGCTCAGTAGTAGTGACTATGTACTCATCACATACCTGAGGAGTGTTGGATGATGGGAAAAACCTATGAGAAGGGGGGACAGAGCGAGACATGCGACTTAATACACATGACAAAAAAATGTCAAGGTGAGTGGTCCAGCGGCAACTACAGGAGCAGATGTAGGTACTGGAGGTGGTGGTGAGGGAGATGGTGGAAGTGGTATAGCAGGTGCAGGAGGTGGTAGAGCTGTCGGAGGTGAAGGCATGTAGATCTCCTCTCAAAGTTAGAAGGGACCGATCTGTCACATGTAGGAGAGAAATACATAATAGGTATAAAGAGTGTAACATCAACATTAACAAAGTATTTCTGTCGAAGCAGATCAAAGCGACGGTACCCTTTCTGGGTACGAGAGTAGCCAACGAAGACGTACTTGACGGCTCTGGGGTGAGCTCGTCACGACCAAGGAAAAAATTGTGAACAAAGGCCACATATCCAAATACACGGTGTGTAAGGGAGATCATATCCTTCTCAGAAAACGTAATTGAGAAAGGAACCTTTCTCCCAAAATAGAGGATGGCACATGGTTACACGCAGAGAGAGGCGATGATGACAACCGACCCCCACGGAAGAGAGAGCGGCGACATTGACCCCCATGGAAGAGAGAGGAGATGCGTGTGGGTGGGGTTAAGGCACGATGGGTACGAGAACTCTGGTCTAGGACCGTCGCTCTGATACCATGAGGAAACTGAAGAATGAATTGTTTATTCATGAAGCCCTAGGGTTCCTTTGATTCGTGGTGTGCCCTGAGTTTCCTCGGGATAACCCGGTAAACCCCCCTGCAATCCTGGGTTGGAAATTTGGAATTCCATCGCAAATCAATGTGACATCACATCACATTCCTTATTCCAACTCTCTACCGACCATCACAACCATCCAAACATCTACTATTCACATGAGGTTACCCTAACCCACCCCAACCCAGTAACCAAACTAGCCCCTAGGGTTCTCTTATATAGGAGAGTGACCTATTGGGTAAATTACATAAAGAAGACAAAGGGAATAAATATACATAAATGTCATGAAAGATGACTAATATCTCAACACTAATTTTATTGGTGTGTGGATAAAAGGTGAGGGAAATGGAAGGAGAGGGGATATTTGTTCTTTGGGTGCATAAATTGAATGAAAGGGAAGAAATTGTGGACAACATGATTTATATCATAGTATGTGGAAATAAATGAATGACCTATTTATTACGAGCCCTTAGGGCCCTTTATATAGAGGAGAAACCTTGGAGTACAATATATAGAAAAAGAAATACATAAAAAAGGAAATAATTTATTGAAAGAAATATATTAATCTATATAATCTATAACACCCCCATCAAGTTGGAGCATAAATGTCTATCAAGCTTAGCTTGGATGGACATTTTTGGAACATTCCCTTCGGCAACACTTTAGTAAATATATCTGCATTTTTTTGCTGAGCTGACATGAGACGTAGAGATTTATTCCTTCTGTAGTTCTATATCATACTAGTATGTGACAATCCATCTCAATGTGTTTAGTTCTCTCATCAAATGTTGGATTGATGGCAATAAATTAAGCTGCCTAATTGTCATGTAGCAACTGCATAAGAAGAGGTACTTTGATTGTTAGGCCAGCTAGGATAGACCTAACCTACATCTTCTCTGTGTTATCTTGCACCATAGCTTTGTTTTACAATTCAACACTTGATCAAACAACAATTGTTTGCTTCTTGCTTTTCTATGAGATGTGAGAGCTTCCAATAAGCACTACAAATGCTAAGGTTGACTCCCTATCTTTAGGACATTTTATGTAATCATCATTCACACAAGCATTTATCTCAAGAGTTGTCCCTTTGTTAAATAACAATCTTGTATTTCCTCTCGTCTACTTCATCTATGTCATCATTATAGAGTTTGATGCTAGGATCATAGGAGTAGTAGCAGTTTTGCAGTCTGACAACCCAATTTCTAGAAGCCGATCAATAACATACTTTCCTTGACTCATTACCAATCGTCTTTGGTCCCTGGCCAATTCAAGCCCAAGAAAGTATTACAGTTCTCCAATGTAACACCTGTACCTGTACGATGTCTATACTTATCAACCCATCTCATATACATTATATTCACATTCGAAATAGAAAGGTAAGGATGAGAAATATCAAGGTAAATAAATATAATTATTGTCTTCCTTGTTTCATTAACATTCCATAGAATATACAATAATTCATGTCCAAAAGATACATGTAACCACAATATCATTAAAGTATGTCCACAAAATAAACATGTATTATTTCTAATGTTTCTTTGAAAGTACAAGCATGAAACAAAAGTAAACTGCACAATGTAAATCAAAGTACACACCTTTTATGGTGCAAGGTCTACACTAAGTTCCAAGATGCCAACCACAAGCAACCACCACTGCTACGACTCCTCTTGAACACCTGTTAGTTCACGCAGAAAGAGGTAACATTATGAACAATTGCTCAATAACAGAGCTACACTAAACGTTAGTGTGGAAGAAAGAAATATGTGAATAAGTACTCTCTAGTGTATATACGTACTCACAACAAGAGGTCTCCACAAGGCAAAGCTCAATTCATCGGGGCACAACTTTGATAGGTGACATTATCATTAGTTTTATATTTAACCGTTTATCTCATCTCATCGAGACCGACTTCCATAGGTGAGGCTCTACAACTACTCACGTATAAACTATTGTGAACCGCCCAAGTTCACTACCCATCGGTGAAGGTCCTCGACGGTGTAGGAAATATGTCAGGGCACAAGATCATCGAAAAAACAAATCTATCATACAACTCCAAGTAGTCGAAAGAATCTATGACTACTTCTATTTTCTTAGGATATAGGAAATCGATATCAATCTCCTCCTTCATTAATCACATCCAAGAACTTCCCTCATAGTGCTACCACTCAGAATACTAATTAGTATGATCAATAGTAACCATCATCCAAGGGCTACTCCGCGTGTGAAAGCAAAACATAGACTACCAACTATGACTACTTGGCTATAACGCAAAGAATAATACCGCCAGACAAGCACCGTGGTGTGCCAAGTAATTTGTCCCTTAGCAATAGCATATGCCGGGATCACTACCATATGAGTTTCTACTTGTAGCCGCAACAGTGCATGCTCCTTCCTTGGCAATGTCGACTCTGACTACTTACATGCCACTGGAACACCATCGTGGCAAAGCGCAAAGTAAAATGACCGGATCTGGAGATGATACAAACAAATCATGATGCTTTTCCTAAAAAGCAAGGGCAAAACTAGTATTTATGATGGGGGGTCATTATCGCTCCTTGATTATTATATTTCACTTACGCAGTATCTTAACTTTTTAATATGTCACCTCCTTTAATGTATAATATAGTGCTGTAACATAAAAGGTTTAGATTCATTTAATGGTCAAGTGGTAGAGTAATGTGGTAACTTAATTGGAGACCAGAGTTTTAACCTTACCTTCTCCTAGTTTTCTTTTATATATTTTATCCAATTACTTTTAAAGTATTAACATTATAAGTATAATTTGATATAAAATTGTATTCCACCTCATTTATCTCATATTTCTATCACTCCTTCTAAATGAAATAAAATTTGTAGTTTCCTTTTAACAGTGAACTTTTTTGTTTTAAAATTTCAATGGATAATTTAGCATTTTGGGATGGATTTAGAGAGGCTTAAATTATTAGTTTTATCAAAATTTAAAATCACATAAAAATAATAATCTATTTGATAATCTAACCTTAATTATATGTTTAAAGTTGTAAGTTTATCAAATTTTGGAAAAAATATTTTAAAATATTAACTTGATTTAAAAAGGTTATTTAAAAATACAATATTTTTTCTATTTTTGAGCATAAATGAAGCATTATACTTGGCCCCTCCTTAATAAAAGTCATGATTCTGCTCCTACTCACAAGGCCCACCATATAGCATTATTCATTATGAGATGGACTTTTTGCCCATTTTAATTTTTCCAACGAACATATAATTGCATACTCTCATTTTATCATATAAGATCCTATGGATGTTTATCATTGGTCATTTTTTATTATTCTATTTAATTAACTTTTTAGGTGTAGCAAATCAGGGTTGATCGATTCAACTTATTACAGTCGACTTTTAAGCCATGATCGATCAACTTACTAGCATGATCGATCTACCCTGATGGCATGGTTTATTATACCGAGATTTGTAGGTACCCTTAACACAAAAAATCCAGATTTAAAAAATAGTTATATGCATGTGTTCATCTTCTCATCCTTGTCGCAATGATCTTTTTCACAAAAACAAACTTACGATGTTCTCGAAAATGATGAAAAATGGGCGTGATACAAAATAGTGACCTAGAGATGGGTCGTCACACAAAAGTGTCCATATTTTAAAATCAACTACATGCATGTGTAGATCTCCTCGCACTCGTCGAGACAATATATTGTTTATACAAATTCGATAATAGATTCTCCCATATAGGATGAAAAACCGCTGTCATATGATATGCTTTTTGGGCTTGCATGCGACATAAACACAGAATTTAACAAAATAAAAGCTCGCGCATATGACACGAGGACACAAATGGGCCTAACAACAAAAGAAGTGACTTTCTGTTATCTCCGGGGACATTCTGTCCAGAAATTGCATTTCTGGCGTACTGTGCATAATACACCACCACTGAGGTGATGACCTCATCGTCCTCTTCATGATGGTGCCTTCAGATCGTCGATTGGACAACTTTTTTCTGACAACGATGTTGGACATCCAAGTTCCAACGAGATTTTCAGCCAAAACTCTAGCGAATGTGGAGCTCTAGCGATCAATCCCTCTTTGATCAACCCACACACACATTTATAATGTGGGTTCATGTCTAAATGGATCCAGTTCAGATCTGGATGTGTTTACCAAAACACGAACTTGTAATGCTCGTATCTCTCTCACACCGACTCAGATTTCGATTGTTGGACACATTGGAAGGGTTTCCACGAGTACTACACAATAGAGTGATAATTTGTCGGATTTGGATATCAAGTCAGCTCCATATTTCAAAGTGAAGAGTCTTACATCCAATGTCCTTGGTGACAAATTGCTGTCCAAGGAACACTTTCACTTTATTACTCCCTTGCAAATCTTCTTTTGCAATTGTTGAAATCTAGAATGTAGAAGCAGATTAGATAAACATAGCAAGATATCAAGAAAGAATAAACATGAAAGTGTGATTTTATGTGGAACTCTACTCCCTAAGGAGTGGTATAAAATCACAAGAGAAGGCCTCAAAGGGTTAGATATTCTATTCACTTTTCTCATTGAGTAAGTGTGATTTTATGTGTAACTCTACTCCCTAAGTACATGAGGTGTGGGGCTCCTTATATAACCCCACAGACAGATCAGAGTCCCACATATAGTAGATGTGTGACTAAACATGAGTGGGTAGTAATTGGATCCTGGAGAGATCCAATTACGATCCTATTACATTCTCCAATATTCTCCATCAAGTTGGAGCTGAGAAAGCTGCAGCTTGCAACAAAAAGAAATAATATGCAACACACCTTCACACGATATATCACAAGAAGAATATATTTCCGTTGCTGGTAGAAAACCTCATTCGAGGACGAGTCTGCGACTTTCAGGTCATCGGAATGTATTTCTGCCATGCCTGCAGAGTCGCTGTGATGCCAGGTCATCGGAACGTATCTCTGTCATGCTTGGAGAAAAGTCGTAGTAGAAAAAGAAATCCATCACGGAGTAGTAGTTAGGTAGTAAAAGAATAAGTACACCCTAATGAAGAAATCGATGTCCAGTGAAGACGAATGACCACAATAGCAATCTGGAGTGCTAGTCTGTCAGTCATGGTCAGACAATAGAAGTCCTGAAGAATCCATCTCTTTGTTTTGAAGCCAAGAGAAAGGGGGATACACTCAGTGGTGTTCACCCCAATATATTAGAAGGAAAGAAAGTCAGGGATACAAAGAAGAAAATAAAAAGGAGCAACCCAGTGAGGGAGGCGAGAAACCTCCAGATCTGGGTGTTAAAAAAAACAAAAGGGGAAGGGAAACAGAATACTAAGCAGCACTCCAGTCCGCCACAAAGCCCTCGCGCGAGAAAGCACGTTCTCCAGATAAAAACGCTGCGCAGAGAAGATGGTCTCGTTACGACTAAGCCAAATCGACCATAAACCTGCCACTGGTGCCAAGAGCCACCTTCTAGCCATACGTCTATTCAGGAAGAGAGAATCACAGAAGGTCTCCATATCAGAAGCTTGCACCCAAGTCACGAGGGGGTCCGCCCAAAGCCCCCGACCGGACCTTGAAGAATCCATCTCTGACTCACCCTTTCTCCGTACATGATAATTTAAAGAGCATGGAACATCATGTTGGGAGAAACAAAACATGCATTTTTTGTTTTTTGTTTTCCTTTTTTCTTAACCCACTCTGATGGTCTGGTGGTACTGCAGTGTGCTACCACCTAAAAGACCAGGGTTTAAATTCCCCCTTGTAGGGGTTGCATCGACGTTCAGCTTAAAAATTAGTCAGATCTTTCATCATGGATTTGAGTAAGAATCCATGTCGCCAGCCCTATGTATAGTGGGAGAAGGCTTCACCATTTTCCCCCTTTTTTCTCAAGCCGAACATTTTTTTCTGCCTTCAATCTTCCTTTTTTGGTTTTTTGCAAATCTGGCCACCTTTTTTTCTTTCAGCCTTCCTCTCTCTCTCTTCTCTCTTTCTTTTTAAAATACAAGTTAAAAATACACAGGGCGCTATTTAGGGTTCCTTTTCGAGTCTAGGGTTCTCTATGAGGGGAGAACCCATCACTGGTGCCTATCTCTGAGAGAGGAGGTCGCCACCATTTGAAGATACCACCTTGAGTGAGAACGCATCACGATGGAGGACAGGAGGCGCACATGACGAGCTAGAGTTGACAAATGGGTGTTGACTCGAGATTGGAGATAAGGGCAGTGCTGCCTGAAGGACCCCCATCGCCCTTCTTCGAATCTTCTTGTCAAGAGGGAGTTCTCGAACGAGATCGACGAGTCAAGTGCGAAGGTGGACATGCGGTTACCTAAAGCATGGAAGTGGCTGGAGTAAGCATGAGACCCCCTTGCGTAGCCTTTTGTGCCTTCCCAAGTCACTCACGGAGTAGCAGACCTCCAGGTAGAGGTTGCTGGAGTTGCCTGGGTTGTGTGCCCTTGGAACAATTGCGGTGAGGGCTGGAGTCCTGAAGGATGTGGCGAGGGTTGTGCATGAAGGGGCTACAAGCTACGACATGAGATTGCTTGGAGGTTTTGCACTTCTTCTTAGATGAACTAGGTACCCGGGGTTTCGATGGAACCCTTTGTGCATCACGTGGATCAAGCGCTTGGATCAAGCGCAGGGAACCCCTGCCATTGCTTGTGATCAAGGTTCAGGAAAGCGGTATGCGTATGCGTTCGGACAGGTCACTGAATAGCGCTTAAGCAGTATGCGGGGGCATATGCGGGATATATGCGGTTCTATGCGGTTTCCTAATTTTTTATTTAAAAATAAATAAATATATACAAAAGTGACTATAACAGAACCAAACTTATGTATAATTTTGGTCCAACAGAAGATCTAAGAAAAATAACTTTCATATAGAGTTCAAAACAATCTCTATCAATCAAATATCAATACTTCACTAGAAAGGTTAGCTCACAAAATAATTTATAACAATCAACAAAATAAAAAAGTTAGCGCACAAAATGCCTCTATTATTGAATATAATATCATTTATCTCTGTTGTTATATTTATAATTGATCCTCCATCAAAAGTACCAAATTTTACATATAATATATTGCATTCATAATAACTATTAGTTGACTAAATTAGTTTGCTAAATTATTAGTATATTATTCTTTTTCTTCCTTGCGTGTTTACTTCAATCTCGCGGTACAACTACTTTAACGATAGATTTAAATAATCATGAAATGTTTGGTTGGCATACATGCAAAAGTAAGGAAAACATGACATAAATAACACAACAAAACATGGCACAAATAAAAAAATAAAAAAATAAAAAAATAAAAAAATAATGGGTATGCGGCCGCACAGACCGCATATGCGGCCCGCATAAGCGCACAGGGCGCATAATGGGGGCTTCAGGAAAGCGGTGCGCTAAGGGCACCGCATACGCATATGCGGCCGCATAAGCGGTCGCACGGGCCGCTTTCGTGAACACTGCTTGTGATGCTGAAATTGCCGTTGGAGATGATCGACATAACACATAGATGATGGTGCAGAAATCAGAAATCAAGAACCCTATATGTTCCCTTGAAAAATAATATCATGAACATGAACAAATCTCCAACGATAATGATCAACATATATAAATCTTCAAAAGAAATATCAAAATTGAGTCCCAATATTGAACCACCTTGATATAAACACAAATATCTTCACAATAAACCCTAGAATCGACTGCTCTGATACCATGTTGAAATCTAGAGTGTGGAAGCAGAATATATAAATAGAGTAAGAAATCAAGAAAGAATAAACATGAACACGAGATTTTACGTGGAACCTTATTCTCTAAGGAGCGGGATGAAACTACGGGAGAAGGCCTCAAAGGGTCGGATATTCTATTCACTTTTCTCATTGAGTACATGGGATGTGGTGCTCCTCATTTAGCCACACAAACAGATCAGGGCTCACGGATAGTAGATGTGGGACTAAGCAAGAGTGGGTGGTAATTGGATCTTGGAGAGATCTAATTACCACTTTATTACATTCTCCAACAATAATGGTCATATCATCAATGCACACTAAAATAACAACAATACCTTATGGTGTCTTATGTACAAATAGTGGGTAATATGCAATTGATCTTTTGAAGTCATATTGCTTTATCAAGTCTGACAGCTTCTAGAATCATGCTTTTGGGTTGCTTAAGACCATTATAGCCTTATGGAGCATGCATACTTTTTGGTTATCTATAGTAACGAACTCAATTTGTTGCTTCATATAGCCTTCCTCGTGCTAGTTTTCATACAGAAATGCATTCTTGACATCAATTTGAGAAAGCATTCAATCTCTCACCACTACAACCGAAAGAAGAATACGAACGGTGGAGTGACTAGCCACAAGAGAAAAAGTATCCTAGTAGTCTACCCCATATGTCTGAGTGAAATCTCTTGCTATAAATCTGACTTTGTACTCCCGCCTCGGGAGGGCTTCCCTGTTTTCTTACTAAAAAAATCCGACTTTGTAGCGGTCACGATGCAAACAGAAAAATTTCCTCGTTAGAAAATTAGATGAAAAGAGAGGAAGAGGTAGAAACACGCCTGTTGCGGGGGATTTTGGTGGAGAATAAAGCACGAATGTCGAGGAATAGAAGGAGAAAGGGATAGGATATATGGAGAAACTCCGATTTTTTATGTACATTGAATTGTCTAAAACAATGGACCATAAGACTCCTAAATTGACTAAATCAACTAACCAAAGGAAACCAATCTCTAATAAAATTCCTAAATTGACTTAACCAACTAACCATTAATCGGGATCACGTACGATCTCATTATCTAAATTAAAGTAGAATTACAACGGACTCAATTAGACACTTAAAATAAATAATAACTCTAATTTGATTAGACTCCAATTGGGTGGACGGAAAACTCTAATAGATAAAATCCCCAACTTTTAGCCCTAATATCAATGCCACACTTCGTCACTCGTCGAGGATTTGGATTCACGGTGCATGGACATGTCTAATTATAGATATGCATGGTGGAACACCTTTTCTCATCTTCAATGGATAGTTTTTTCCCTTTTATTGTGATGGCGTAGGCGTTTCCGTTATTTTCTGTTTCATTGAACCCCGATTATGGTTGGCTCGTACCCATGTCTGTTATGTCTTTGGCGAGAATTATTGGTCATTGGGGTTCTTTTGCTTCGTGAAATCTTAGTTGTTGGAGATTGAGTTTCGGAAAATGGTTGAGGAGTTTTGGTGCAATCATCAGGTTGCGGGATTGTTGCTGGGTGGTTAGTGGGGAGTCTGGTGGCTTTGAGGAGTTTACTCATCACTTTCAGAAAGGAGACACTTGAAACGTGGGCGGAGATGGAATGCCTTGAAGAGGTGTTGCGGTTTGATGGCCTTGGAGGGAATGTGAGTTGGTTGGAGAGGAGTTGGAGCTCCTTCGGGTGCATAGGAGCATTATCGAGGAGGGAGATAAAAATAGGGAGGTGGGGTTGAGACATTGATCACGGTAGAAGCAGCTGCATGAGACTGATATAAACATTAAGTTTTTGTCATGCCATGACCAATGGGAGGCATAGAAGGAACCGTATCTACTTCGTCTGTTGGTGTGGAATGCTTCCATGGGTAACATGATATTGGCTCGGCTATTGTTGACCAATTCAGAGCTATGAATACAAGAGTTCACGTGGGCATTGTCTTGATCACATGGTTATAGGATTTCTCAAGAGCAGTAGGGCTATCTCATCCGTGAGTTCTCGATCGACGAGATAAAGGAGGGTGTTTTTGATCTGAATACTTATATGTCTCTAGGGCCAATTAGTTTCATTATTTTCTTCTTCGACAAGTTATGTGATGTGGTGAGTGATGTGATGGAGATGGTTAATGACTTCAGAGATGGGAAACTAGGGATGTTTGAATAAGACACTCATTTTTCTTCTTCCTAAGGACATTGCTTCAAGAATTGATGATTACCGCTAGATTGCTGGATCTTATTACTTCGCCTCTGCTGATGGATTTTATTCTTGGTATATTGTTGTATGGATGAGGTGGTTATGGCTACAGAGGTAATTGGTGATTGGAATCTGAGAAGGTTGAGGGGCTTCCTTTGGAAGGTTGATCTTTCCAAGATCTGGACTATGTTGACTGTCGATTCATTTGGGCTTCACCACACCAAAGACGGTTACCTGAGTTATGGATGCCTGATTGAAGAGGTGCACAACTATGGCATCGCTTTGATGTTGCTAATGGTTGTCCGGAAGGCGGTTCCTTTCAATCTTAGAGGGTTAGTTGTCATAGGTATCCTTTGTATCCTCTTCTTTTTGTGAATTGTGTGATTCAAGGGAGTTATTTTGATGGTTTCAGATGCGAGATCTCTATTCTTATTTTACAGTATGCGAGTTATGCCATTTTCTTCATTGAGGGAGAGGCTCAGGAAGCCAAAGAGGTACTTGTAGTGGTGGATATTTTTGGTGATATCTTGAACTTGCCTGCCAATCACTTAATGTCCACTTTTGTCCCTTTTGAGTTGTCGGTGAATGTTGCTGAAGAGCGAGGAGTTTTGGACAAGGTTGACCATTCCATGTGCGCTTTTACTATTACATATCTGGGTCTTCCAGTGATGACTGGCAAGCTTCATTAGGTTTAGTGGGCACCATTGATTAAGAAGCATGAGGGAAAATTGGTTTCTTGGAAGTCGTCATGTCTGTTGCGGTGAGAGGGATGGGGAAGGCTGGTTCTCCAACATTCGTTGTTTTCTACCATCTCATTTTCGTCCTCTCCTTGCATCTTATCCTGTGCTGGTGAGGAAGTGCCTTGAGACTATAATGAGGAAGTTCTTTCGGTTGAGCCCTGGTGAGGAGGGTTCGTCGTTGGTTAGGTGGGATGTGGTGACTAAGCCCACTGTGCCACTGCCATGAGGAGTTTTCGACAAGTTTGACCATTCCATGTGCGACTTTTCCTATTACATATCCGGGTCTTCCATTGGTGACTGACAAGCTTCATTAGGTTTAATGGGTACCACTGATTGAGAAGCATGAGGGGAAATTGGTTTCTTGGAAGTCGTCGTGTTTGTTGCGGCGAGAGAGATGGGGGAGGCTGGTTCTCCAGCATTCGGTGTTTTCTACCATCTCATTTTTCTTCCTCTCCTTGCTCCTTATCCGGTTTTGGTGAGGAAGTGCCTTGACACTATAATGAGGAAGTTCTTTTGGTTGAGCCCTAGTGAGGACGGTTCGTCGTTGGTTAGGTGGGATGTGGTAACTAAGCCCACTGGGCCGCTGCCACGGGGGTTTGGGAATTTTTCGCCTTTATGAATTGAATAATATGCTTCTTGCTAAATGGATTGTTAGCATTTAGGTTGGGGCAGTGATCCTTTATGCCTGCTAGTTTGGCAAACCTATGGTGTCTTTGCCAACTTGTATTTGGATATTTGCTGACATGTGCCAAGTCCTATTCTACTTTTTGGAGGGGCGTGGACTATTTTCGAAGCATTTTTTGGGGGGCGTGACTGGTTTCAGTTCTGGCTTGATTATTGGTCTAAAAGAGGGGAGGGTCTTGCCAAGTGCTTCCCGCATCTTTTTCCTTTAGTGGATAATCTTGGATTTGTGTATTTAACATTTGGGCTAATGTGGCTTTGTCGCTTATTTTTCGCGCCTCGTATTTTGATCAGAGACTGGTATTATTGGCAGGTATTGACAACCCCACCATTTTGTGATCATTCGGTTTGATCGAAAAGGTCTTTTTTATTAAGAAAGCGTATATTTCTATATCTAAATCTGCTATATTTGATCATGATATTGCGGAGATGAATTGAAAGCACACTTGGTCCTTGCATATTCCTCTGTGATGAAACTTTTCTTATGTATCCTACCATGTTTTGATTAACTTTCAATAAGGTAAGGTTGTTTCATAGGGTAAGGGATTCTTTTCCTAGATGTGGAAGATATAGTTTACCTATGTTTCTGTGCAAGGCGCATGTTGATGGCTGGACCGAGTCTGTTATCATTAGGGATGAGCATTGGGTTTGGTCAGCTTGACCCAGCCCAACGAGCCCAGCCCACAAAGCTCGACCTGAAACCCGATTCAATTTATATTGGGCTGGGCTCATGCTTAAAATTTGGTCCATTAAATAAATGGGCCGGGCTTGGTTCGACCTCGGCTCAAAACCATTAGCCCACCAACCTGACCCAATAAGGGCCAATAAGAGGTTCCATATAATAATCCATAATGCCAAATCATTATAATACGGTTTTGTATATTCTCATCAATCTTTACTACCCACATACACATTATTATCAATTCTTCTCTTATAACAAAATCATGGTTAAGCTTTTCTCATTATCTTTATTATAACGTTACTTTTCTCGCTAGATTATTTGTGAATTGTTAGTTTTTAATCAATACTTCATGTACTAATAATCATCGTATCCCATTCATCCTCATTATCACATTAATAGCAAATGTATATTTAATCACCTATTTTCCTTCTCCATGCTCTCACCCAACTTTTTTTAAAGGGTTTGTCCGAACCCCAGTCCATATTAATCGGGCTGGGCCATGGGCCAAGTGGGATGAAAATTTTCAGGCCTCGACCCAACCCACTGCCCATTAATTTTATTGGGTGTTGGGTTGGGTCACCTTGGGCTCGAAGGGTCCTGGTCTGATGCTCATACCTATTTATCATGGATCTTGCATTTCTGATTTCTCTGGCTTTTGGCATTCTCTGATATCAAAATGGAGGGATTCTGCGAGTGACATAATTTTGGTTATTACTACTGCTTGGGCGCTTTGGTTAGCTAGAAATAGGGCCGTTTGTCATCATGAGAGATTCTATGTTGAAGATGTTCAATAGCATGATAAGGTTCTTGTTGAGTCCAACTTTTGTAATTTGTACTTGGTTTTAACCTATAAAAGGAAAATGAGTGGGCGGACATCAATTTAGATGCCCACCCTTTTGTCCTAAAAAGGGTTATGATAAAGGTGTGGAGCATCTTCTCTCCGCTGATGTTACCTGCTTTGACATGATAAAGGCATGGAGCATCTTTTCTCTCTGTGTGAGCTCCATGGAGGTTCGGAATGGAGGCGCACCATCTGAGGAGGGAGTGGGCCAAATCTCTTTCACTGGTCTGGGCCTTATGATTATGCAGGAATGCAATAGTTATTTTGGGAATGTTTTTTTGTCGATAGTATGTGTTACTTATGCGAATGCTGTTTAAAAGTATTGGCCCGTGTAAATTTAAGTTGTGTTTTAAGAATATAGGCTCCTGGAATTACCTAATGGGGGTGGTCATCATTTTTCTCTCTAAAAAACAAGTTAACACCAAAAAAATATCCCTGAAACCAAACTAGTCTTAAGTATGCTGGCCCTAAGTAAGTTGGGGTATTTCATTTGGTACCACCCTCTTAATGCACGACTAGACATGTAGGAGTGTACCAAGGGGACCCCCTTTGTTGTTTGGAACATATAGATTGTCATGGTCGACCTTGTTTGGAAATTTTTTCCTTCTTTTGTGACCGCCAAGCTTTGTGAAAGACTTGGGCACAATCAAGGTCTGAGGAATAGGCTGGTGATCGAAGTCTCCTGGAATAATTGGGTAACTCCTACTTATCATTCTCGGTATTTGGTCCAATCAAGAGACCGCTGATCCTCTACTACCGTTCATGCAGCTGGTTTGGAAGCAGGCAAGGATACTCTAACTGGAAAGACTTTTGAGGACAGCCTGGATGCCATGTAATCATCCAGAATGTAATCTGTTTTCACTTGAAGATTCTGAACTTTTAGCGTGTGAGGCACGATTAATACGATTAGTGAAAGGTGCTGTATTGGGCACTCGTTGTGATTTCATACTCCTGTAGTGATTAATATATATGATAGCTTGCGATCGTGGATTGAAATCTCGATATATCTTCGATATATAGGTGACATATCAAGTAAGGGCACCGATATTACAATGGATATCAATATCGACCGATATCTAGCGATATATGGTGATAGGTCATCTCATATCCTCGATTTTGATGAAATTTGAAGTATTTAGTGCAAACTTTCCTTCATTTCGAGATATATCATCGATATCGTGTCGATATTGATGCTTTATCATCGATATCAACCATGTTAGTTGATTTTGCTGCTTGTTTTACAAGGAAAGAAGCTTGGAAGGTAATTTTTTATTCTTTAAGATTTAAAAGTTGATTTTATCGAGATTTTCTAGCCACTCCTGATGTTAACACATTTGAAACAAATCCGATTCAAATAAAAATCATAAATTTAATTATTTATTCGTATCGGATTTGTTTCCAAAAGTTTTAACATCACGAGTGACTAGAAAATCTCAAGAAAATCTCTGAATGGAGGCAAAGAATCCATGTAACCGACCTTGCTTAACATGGGAAAAGACTTTGTTGTTGTTGTGATGATTTATTGGTATTAGTAATCTATTGATATGTATTCAAGTCAAGCTCCAGTTGGTGTTGATTATCTTTAATCCATGTAGAATTTATAGGTTCTAATCTAATATTAGATTTTTTATCTGAATTTGCAGTTATCATGAATTATGTACTATATTATCGAATAAATTATCATACACTCGCGTTTGATTGATTTTGGATATCGCTCATTAAATGCGGTGTAACATGTTAATGTGCTAAATATATATCGTTCATGTTTATGGAAGTGTAATAGCATGCTATTTATTGTCATAAGAATTAAGCTGATTTTACTTTACGAAAAAATTTCCACTGATTCTAGATATATTTTGATATATCATATCCAGACCTATCGATACGATATTGATAAATGTATTTCAAAACTTGCTTGCGACTGTTGTCAAAAAACAATGCTGAAAAATCAATGTATTATATGCATATCATCTTTAATTCCTTGTTACTTTTGAACTCTCATTATAGGTCATGGATTGAAATATCCCAAACTATTGTCGATATATCGATGGTTTACCCATATTTGTTGAGATAGTTACTATTTCTGGTATGGTCCTTTATGTAATTTTCTATTTTCTGTTTCATCCTTTTGTAATTTTCCCAATGGTTTTCTCCTATTATCCTATATAAGGGAACCTTTGGGCCTCTCTCAGTTTATCGAAGCGACGGTCCTAGATCGGAGTTACCAGACGCCTACGCCAGATCACCAGACGCCTACGTCAGAGGTCTGTTCAGAAGACTATGTGTCTGATCGCTTGTTGCACGTCTAGACGTGCTCGATCATGCCTTCGCCCTAGCACGCCCTTGTGCGCCCAGTCATTCAGGTCCCCACGTCCCTGTGAGCCCAACAATCCAGGCTCTCGCTTCCAGGACTCGCATCCTATTCTGACTATTCCATCAGTGGATGGGTATGTGATCTGATTTCTACAAGAAACACGGTTTTATTCAAGCAACGGATATTAGCAAAGATGGTTGTATGAATATACATGTACAACCGATCCTTCGTATGATTCTGTGGACTCGACTATATCTGTCTACCCCCAGTTGAAGTCTGTTCTTTGGCTATTTATCATAATGTCAGACACCAAGGGTGACATCTTCTCGTCCGGAGCCTTTAAGGGCCCAGCTCCCATCGTTAAGATGGATGAGACCAATTATGAGTTATGGTCCATGCAGTTTCTCACCCTCATGCAGTGCAACAACAAGGAGCATATCCTGACAGACCCAGAGCCAACAGATAAGACTGGGGCAAATGCTTCCTGGAAGCAAGATGATGCGTACACGCGAGTTTGGCTTTGTGGGACACTTACTACAGAAATAACAAATGATATTCTAACTCTGCCCACTGCCAAGGCAATGTGGGATACTTTGGCATCCACTTATGCACAGGCGAAGAATGAGGCCAAGATCCTTCAACTACAGTTTGATATCTATAACACCAAGCAGAATGGTCGCCCTCTGCATGTCTACTACTCTTTGTTACGTGGCATGTTTGAAAAACTTCATAGCTACATACCTATTACGACGTCTATTGAACAACAGAAGACATATAAGAACTCCACGATGTTGGAGTTTTCATGGCCGGACTTGATGCAAAATTTGATGATGCACGTACTCATCTTCTTACCGAAGCAACCATTTCTCCTATAGAGGAGGCCTATAGCCGTCTCAGCCGACTCGTCATCCCTTCGACAACCACATCTTCGCATTCCTCAGCGATGGCCGCTTCTCGTGGTCGAGGTGGGGCGATCCAGTCAAGAGGTCGCACATCTCGAGGAAGAGGCGGTGGACGCCAACGTGGTCCCTGCACCTATTGCCGCAAGCCTGGACATACAGAGGATACATGCTATCAGAAGCATGGATATCCTGTTTCTGGTCGAGCAACAAAGCAGATTGTGTCTTCAGAGACTTCAACTCCCCAGGCCGATCCTCGCCTGGATGATATTGTCTCTCGTATTCGATAGATCATGACTCCTAGTGCTAACACCACCACAGATAGTGCTGCAGCAACCAGAGCCTCTTCGAGCTCCTTAGGTATCACCTATGCCTTTACTGGTAGTACGAATGCAGGCATGACAGAATGGATTGTGGACTCTGATGCGTCTCACTCTCACCACTTATGTGGAGACAAAACACAACTAAAGTCCTACAGAGTTATACCACCTGGCAGATGGGTCGTCATTGCTAATGGCGATCACGTACCCGTTACAGGACATGAGGAGGTGCAGTTGACACCATCCCATGTGCCTGAAGAATGTTTTATATGCTCCTGCCTTTCAGATGAATTTACTTTCTAAAGATCACCAAGGATCTGCATTGTCGTGCCATCTTTGACTTTCCATCTCTTGTGTTTCAGTACATACTCACGGGCAGGATGATTGGAAGTGGTCGTGAGCAGCGGGGACTTTACAGACTGGTCCAACCTCCTCATGCTAGTGTTTCTATTATTCCTACTGGACCTGTCTCTCCTTATTTGTGGCACCTTAGGTTTGGACATCTTCCTCTGCAAAAGTTATGTCATGTTCTCCTTAGATTTCTACGAGATCCTCCTTTCCATGTGAAACATGCAACTTGGGAAGCATCACCGTTCATCTTTTCCATCTCGTCAGAGTCGAAGCAGTTCTCAGCTATTTGAGCTCCTTCATTTAGACATTTGAGGTTCTAGTCGTGTTCCTGATCTCCAAGGACACCGTTTTTATCTTGTAGCGGTCGATGATTTTTCTAGACTTTCCTGGGTCTTCTTATTGAAGAATAAGTCTGAGGCTGGATCCACTATCAAGTATTTTATTAATGAAATAAAAAATATTTTTTCTGCCAATGTCAAGTATATTCGTTCTGACAATGCCTTGGAATTTTGCACCTTACATCTTTCTGAGTTCCTTAGATTCCATGGCATTATTCATCATACCTCATGTGTCTACACTTCCCAGCAGAAGGGTGTTGCCGAGCGCGAACACCGTCACTTACTTGATGTAACCAGAACATTATTGATACATAGCCATGCTCCTCATTCTTACTGGGGTGATGCTGTCCTTACTGCTTGCTATCTGGTAAACCGTATGCCCTCGTCCGTGTTAGGAAAAAAGATTCCTTACTCGATTGCGTTTACGAGAAGGATCTCTTCTCTCTTACACGTCGTGTGTTTGGATCTGTTGCCTTTGTTCATGATGTCTCTCCAGGGCGTGACAAGCTCTCTGCTGGAGCTGTCAAGTGTGTGTTTGTCGGCTACTCTCGTACCCAAAAGGGGTATCGCTGCTTTGATCCACTAAGCCAAAAATATTTTGTTAATACTGACGTTACTTTCTTTGAGTCGGTCATGTATTTTTCTCCTACAAGTAACAGACTTACTCCATCTGACTCTAATGATGAGATATACATGCCACCACCTCCTACAGTTGGTTCCTCACCTTCACCTCCTCCACCACCTCCTCCTCCACCACCTCCGTTGGTTCAGTTCCTACCTCGTGGAGTTTCTCACAGATCTCGCTGTGTCCACCATGCTCAAAAGCCTTGCCCATCATCCAGCATGCCTCAAGTATGTAATGAATATATTATTTCTATTGATGGCACTACTGAATTAACTGTACAACAAGAGGAGTAGGTACCCTCTCAAGAGGGAAATATACAGGCCCAAGACTTGGCAGATGATCTTGGCGTACCAATTGATCTGCGAAAGCAGAAACGAGCATGTGCTACTTACCCTTTTGCAGCCCAAATTTCTTTGAGCAGGTTGTCAGAGGATTTCAGGAGGTTTACGTTAGCACTATCAGCCGTGCAGATGCCAAAGACGTATCAGGACGCTCTCAAAGATAGTCAGTGGAGGTTAGCCATGGAGGAGGAGATGGCTGCGCTACAGTCACGTGGTACGCGGAGTCTTGTTTCTGCTCCTATTGATACCTCAGTCGTGGGATGCAAATGGGTGTTTACTATGAAACACCGTGAGGATGACATTGTGGATCGCTATAAGGCAAGACTTGTAGCATGAGGATTTACCCAGACATATGGGGTGGACTATCACGATACTTTCTCCCCAGTTGCCATACATTCTACTCTACGCATTCTCCTTGCTGTTGCTGTGACACGAGATTGGCCTCTTTATCAGTTTGATGTGAAGAATGCATTTCTCTATGGTGACCTACAAAAGGAGGTCTACATGCAGCAACCACTTGGGTTTGCTGCTGAGGGGGAGTGTCAGAAGGTTTACAGGTTACACAAGGCTATCTATGGCCTCAAGCAAAGTCCAAGAGCATGGTTCCAAAAGCTCTCGGACTTGATAGAGCAGCAGGGGTTTGTAAGATCAACTATTGATTACTCCATGTTCATACAGAAGACCCAGAGAGGTATTACAGTATTCTTGTTTATGTTGATGACATTATTATTACAGGAGATGACGAGCATGGTATTCAAGATGCCAAGGACTTCCTTGTTCAACAGTTCGTGACCAAGGACCTTGGACATTTACTTTACTTCCTCGGATAGAGTTTGCCAGGAATCAATGGGGTCTTGTAATGACCCAGAGAAAGTATGTTATAGATTTTCTTTCAGAGACTGACATGACAGATTGTAGACCTGCCACTACTCCGCTTGACCCAAGCATGAAGTTATATGATGATGATACTGAGGAGGTCGACAAGAGAAGATACATAGAGCTGTTTGGCAAGCTATTATATGTAATTATTACCAGGCCCGACATAGCATTTGCAGTGAGCAAAGTGAGTCAGTTTATGAAGCAGCCCAGACAGGCACATATGGATGTAGTCCATATGATTCTGAGATACTTGAAGACTTCACCTGGTACTAGACTTCTTTTCATCAGAGGCACATCTCTCTCAGTGACAGCATACGCAGATGCAGACTATGCTGGGTGTCCAAAAGATAGAAAGTCTACGACTGGATTTGCTGTGTTCATAGGAAATTCTCTGATTTCATGGAAGAGTAAGAAACAGACTGTGGTTGCCAGATCAAGTGTTGAATCGAAATACAGGGCCATGGCACAGGCCCAATGTGATAATCAAGCTGCTCTCTTCATTGCAAATAATCCAGCCTTTCTTGAGAGGACGAAGCACATAGAGGTGGATTGCCACTACACTCATGACATGATAGAGAAAGGTATTATCACTACTACGCATGTCAACTCCGGAGACCAGACAACATATATACTTACAAAGGCTCTAGCGAGAGGACCTTATCATAAATGTTGTTCCAAGCTGAGTCTCATTGATATCTACGCTCCAGCTTGAGGGGGAGTGTTGAGATAGTTACTATTTTTAGTATTGTCCTTTATAGAAATTTCTATTTTCTGTTTCATCCTTTTGTAATTTGCCCAATGATTTTCTCCTAGATAAGGGAACCCTTGTGCCTTTCATAATGTATCTCAGTTTGTCCATTAACAATATTGACAAGTTAGAGATACCGATATTTCTCTAAATATCTTTATCGACTGATATCAAGCGATATTTAGACGATATGGCATCTTGTATAATCGATAAACAACAACAACATAGCCTTTTTCCCACAATTAAGTAGGGTCGGCTACATGGATTCTTCGCCTCCATTCAGATCTATCTTGGGTCAATCTCGGACTTATATCCAAAAAACTAAGATCCCTTCGTATAGTCTCTTTCCAACACTTCTTGGGACGTCCTCGCCCTCTCTTAGCGGGCTCAACATCCCAACGCTCGCATCTCCTAACCGGTGCATCAGTTGACCTTCTTTGCAAATGACCAAACCATCTTAAGCGGTTTTCTCGCATCTTATCCTCGATCGGAGCTACACCAACTTTCTTTCTGGTTGCATCATTCCGAATCCGATCTTTACGTGTATGTCCACACATCCATCTTAGCATTTTCATTTCTGCTACAGCCATTCTCTGCACATGTCTATGGTTCACAGGCCAACATTCAGAACCATAAAGCATAGCAGGTCTCACGGCTGCTTTGTAAAACTTTCCTTTAATTTTTAAAGGAATTTTCTTATCACAGAGAACAGCGGAGGCTCCTCTCCACTTCAGCCAGCCTGCATTTATCTATTAGTAACATCTCCATCAATTTCCCCATCATGTTGCAAAATAGATCCCAGATATCTAAAAGAATCTCTCTTCTGAATGTTATCGTCACCAATCTTCACCTCGATTCCTTCACCATTGCTTCCATCAAAGGTGCATTCCATATATTCCGTCTTAGCCCTACTTATACGAAAACCATTAGTCTCCAATGCATGTCTCCAAGTCTCAAGCTTCTCATTTACTCCATCTATAGTCTCGTCAATCAACACAATATCATCAGCAAATAACATACACCAAGGTAACTCATCCTGAATGTGACTTGTCAACTCGTTCATAATCAAAGTAAAAAGAAATGGACTCAAAGCTGAACCTTGATGTAAACCAATGTTGATATCAAAATAGTCAGTCTTCCCTGTCGGGGTCCTTACACAAGATAAAGCCCTATCATACATATCTTTTATGAGATTAATGTATAGGACAAGTACTTGTCTCTTCTCCAAAACTCTCCACAGTATCTCTCGTGGGACGGAATCATAAGCCTTCTCCAAATCAACAAAGATCATATGGAGATTCTTCCTTTTAGCTCTATAAATCTCCATTGTTCTCCTCAGCAAATGGGTGGCTTCAATAGTTGAGCGACCTGGCATAAATCCGAATTGGTTTTCTTTTATTTGGGAAACTTGCCTCAACCTTGTTTCGATCACTCGTTCCCAAATTTTCATAGTGTGACTCATCAGCTTGATACCTCTGTAATCTGAACAATTTTGAATGTCTCCTTTGTTCTTATAAAGAGGCACCACGATACACCTCCAATCTTCAGGCATTTTCTTGCTTCGCCAAATAACATTGAATAGATTCGTAAGCCAAGTCAAACCACGCTCACCTAAAACTTTCCATACTTCTACAGGGATGTCATCCGGTCCAACACCTTTCCCAGGTCTCATAACCTTCAAAGCCTCCTCTACTTCTTTTCTTTGTATTCGTCTATAACATGCACGATTCAAGTAACTTTCACTACTAGCTAGATCACCCAAAGTGATCTCTCTATTTCCTTCTCCAATGAAAAGTTTGTGGAAGTATTGCTCCTATCTAGTCTCTATATCCTTCTGAGTAACAAGCACGTGACCTTCCTCGTCCTTAATGCATCTCACTTGAGAAAGGTCTTTGGTCTTTCTTTCTCTTGCTTTGGCCAACCTGAATATATCCTTCTGGCCCTCCTTAGAGTTGAGATTTTTATACAAAACCTCATAAGCTTTTGACTTAGCTTCGCTTACAGCCTTCTTTGCTTCCTTCTTCGCTATTTTATAGTCTGTGACAGTTTCCTCTGTTCCTGAATATATCCTCTGTTGTATAATTGATATTGATGAAATTTTAAATATTTTGTGCAAACACTCTACTATTTCAATGGATATCATCCGTATTATGTCGATGTTGATTCTCTATCATCAATATTAACCACGTCACTTGATTTTGTTGTTTGTTTTAAGATAAAAGAAGCTTGGAAGTTTTTTTTTATCTCTAAAGCTTCAAGTGTTGATTTGATGAGGATTTTATAAAGCCACCTCCTATATTAACACACTCAGAAACAAATCTGTCTTGAATAAATAAACTAATTTACTGTTCGTAGAGTAATCAATCAATATGGATCCAAGTTAGGTTACAATGATATTGGTTATCATTAGTTCATGTAGAAAATTTAATTCCTAATCTATACTAAATCTTGTTTTTTTCCGGATTTGAGATTATCATTGATGTACTCTATCATCGAATAAGTTTTTATACACATTTGTTTTTTTATTTTGGATATCGCGCATGCTTTTGTTTATACACAGTATGCAGTGTAAGTTATGTGTAACTTATTGTTAATGTGCTAATTACACCTATTTTATGTTTATAAGAGTACTACTATGCTAATTATTCCCATAAGAACTAAGATGATTTTAATTTAGAAAAATGCTTTTCGAGTCATTTTCAAAATTTCTACTACTATACATGACATATCCCAATATATCCCCGATGCAGCCATTTCTAGACCTCATGGGATATCTGTATCAATATCTCAGACTTTGGTATAGGTTAGAGGTTATGAATCACAGCAATGTTAAGTTGTCAATATATTTCGGTCCATCTATGTGCTTCACTTTGAGCAATACTAGGGACTGTGCTCGAATCAAGTTTTTATTTAAAATATATTAATGTTTTATTTTGGACTTCTCTTTATTTTTGATTGTGATATTAGTTTACCTGAAGAAGTTATTAAATTAGCTGATGTTTTGTGTTCTCCGTTGTTGCAGTAATTTTCACACTTGCTTTGGAGGGAGACGCCCTTAAAGCTGCTGAGTTGACTAGGGAGTTAGCTCCTACATTACTCGAGGAAAACAAGGACCTGTATTTTGATCTTTTGAGCCTTCATTTTGTGAACTTAGTGCGTGCAAGGAAATGGTATGTTGATTTTCTTTAGTTATGCATAACTATTTATTACCATTTGGATTAATTTATGGGTGACTTGGCAGCACAGAAGCCCTTGAGTTTGCTCAAACCATGTTAACTCCATTTGGGAAGGTGCCCAAGTACGTTGAAAAACTTGAAGTAAGTCCTTCTATATACTTAAAACATTTTGATACCTCATTCAATAAGATGTCAACTATGGTGATTGTACCCCAGTCAAAGTATCCTCATGTTGCAGGATTTTATGGCTCTCCTCGCCTATGAAGAACCTGAAAAATCTCCAATGTTTCATCTCTTAGGTCAAGAGTATCGCGAAAATGTTGCTCACAGTCTAAATCGGTCTATTCTTGGTATGGTTTTGCGTTTTTCTCTCAAGCCTGTTTATGTTGTCTCTGCAACTGACGTCAGAGTTGCTTCCTCTTCCTACTACTATCAACAGCGCACTCCAACCGGCCGGGCTACTCTTCCCTGGAGAGGCTGATACAGCAAACGACCGTAGTCAGACTGTATTTGAATAAAGAGTTTGGCAAGGTACACCATGATTTGGCTTATACTGATTTTTCGATATAAGTTTTTTAATTTGAGAATTATGAACAATTTTCCTCATTATGAAGTCCAATTAAAAATCACATACCTTTTTCTTTAATTTCAAAATGCTTATGGTTGGGTTCAGATATTATTACATCCACTTGAAAGAAGGATCAGATACTCTTGACAACAGATGCATAATTCACAGATTTCTGTGACATATATGCAGTTTTCAGATCATATTAGTACATAAAGTTTCTGAAGTAGATCTTACACTCTTGTGGTGAATACCCCATCTGACTTGATTTTTACTGACCAGGATGGCCCACCCCCATTTTCCTTGAAGACTTTCCTGAAGAACTAGTTGGGGAACTTTAGGTGGTGAATACTCAAGTTAAGGGACACCGTTGAAGTTAGCTCTGGAATGCTGCTCACGCAAATGTGTAATTGAGAACAAGTTTCAGGGTGCGATTGGATGGCAGACGATCGCTTGTGTTTGCCATTGCGCCGCCACGTGAATCCATCCATTATATTCTTTAGAGCTTAAATAGGGCTTCGGCCAGCAAAAGAATGGAATTGGGTCTTGTGACAACTTAGCTTCAATCAGTCCCTGGATTGTACCGGTTTAACTTCTTTACTGTACATCGCTTCACAGATGTAATATCAGCATCTCTTTTGCTTTCGCTTGCTCAACCCTGCCTTCCCTCACGAGAAAAAAGCAGGGAATGTTAATAGTGGAGTTGTATCTCTAAAGGATCATGGACAAACTGTGCTAGTGAAGTTCGCAGGTCTCAAACTTGCAGTACTTTTTGGGTGTAACTATTCCATGCACATATAGTCAGTCAACAAAGTAACAGGTTCATCCATGACGAGCGAGAGGATCCTCTGTGGTACTGTAGTTTCTGCAGTAATTGCACGAGCCGCTCGATCTTCACGTGGTTCGCACGAATTCGCACAGTAGGGGCCCACCCAAAGTGCAAATTCGTGTGAACCGCTCAATCAAGATCGAGCGGCTCTCGTGGTTACTGCAGAGTCTGCAGTACCGTAAACGATACGCTTAGGGTGGGTATTTGACTGGTTTGGGGTGGGGGGGGGGTTATTCGATTTGGGTTGCAAAAATGACATTCATCACCCAATCAAATTAGATTGGGTTAAGATGTTTGGGTGACCGGTTTGAGCCGACTGGGTTGGGTGAAACCAAGTTACATATATTAAAAATATTATTAATTGAAGGTCAAGTAATGATGGGTCTGTTGATGAATGAAAAAGATGTCAAAGTAAGCACGCATTAAGGTCAATAGAGAAGGTTGGAGGAATATGTTCAACATGGATGAAGAAGGTTGTGATATGTTCAAGTCGATATGGAGTTGTTCAGTTAAGATTATGGGATTTTCAAGAATAATTTATGTCACCTGAAGTGGATATGGATTGGGACATAGTTATGTGGTAATATGGCACGCTCTAAGCTATTAATAGTATGTAATGATCATATTAAGGATGATAGAGAAAAATATACATTGAGCACAATATATAATAACAACTGAAATAATGTTTAGTGAGATAAGCTTGTTTCCAAGTTCATAACTTGGATTGAAAAATCCTACTTGTACATTAGAAATATATATGAGTTTTGAATTATCGATATTATAAATTAAGTATATATCAGTTTGGTTGGGTCAAATTAAACCTTTTGTCATCTAAAGAAATAGTTTGGGTTATTTGTGTGGAAAACATTAGATCCAACAATCGACCCAATATCCATTGAAAGAATATAATTTGAGTTCAACCTGACCCAAAAACCAAATGACCCAATCAATTTGACCTATTTTCAACTATTTGGTTGGGTTATATGGGTGGACCCATATAATGCCCACCCATAGGTACATGATCCTTTGTGATACTGCAATTTCTGCAGTAACCGTGCGAGCCGCTCGATCTTAATCGAGCGGTTTCCACGAATTCACACTTTTGGTGGGCTTCTACCGTGCGAATTCGTGTGAACCGCTCGATCAAAATAAAGCGGTTCACGCAGTTACAGTCTGTACTGCAAGTGATACGCTGCCTGAGAAGGAACACGGCAAACAATCCATCGACCTACATTTCATACCTTGACATGCTTAGTTCATCGGGATCATTTAAATCATTGTACTTAAGCATAAATACATTATATCAGATCCAGTGCGTCTACATTCATCTTCATCTGGTATTCGGAATCATTTAAATCCCATACAAATACTCCAGCTCATACCTTTATCTTTGTCCATGACATGATAACAGTGTAAAAAGTTGCATCTTTTTTTCACCCATCTGAAATAGGGATGGAAAAAAATACTACTACTGCAGACCTTCCTATATCCACATTTACAAATACAAGCTATAATGTCTGGACTTGAAGAAAAATATAGATAAAGGCACTTCACTTGCTACTGATGATGCTTATGATGATGACGACGAGGAGGAAGGGAAGGCGTCCTTGACGGCGGAGGCGGCGGTGAGGTAGTTGAGGGTGTTCCTGAGGGTGTCCCTCTCCCTCTTCAATCTGGTGGCGGTGTCCTCAAGCTCCAGCAGCGCCTGCTGCTCCCTCGGCGCCCCCTCGAAGGTGCTGCCCACGAAGAAGGAGAAGGGCGTCGGGAACAGGTTCCTCCTCAGGTCCATCTCCTCCGCCTCTGCCGCCTTCTCCTCCTTCCCGTTCAGCCTGTTGGATATCCGGATCACGTCCCTCATATGCCTCTCCACCTCCGCCGCCAGAGACTCCGGATCCTCCTCTCCCGACGAGGACGGCGGACCGGGACGGTCCTCTAGCCAGGCTACCTCGGCGATGAGATAGGGCTTGGTCCTGGTTATCCTGGTGACGCGGAAGCGGTCCTGGCCCTTGCAGATGATGAAGAAGCGGTCGTCGACGAGGCGCTCGTGTTTGACGACCTCGGCGACGCAGCCGACTCCGGCGACAGAGCCGGAATCGGAGAAAACGATGCCAAAGCGGAGGTCGGTCTGGAGGAGGGTGTGCATGAGGATGCGGTAGCGGAACTCGAAGATCTGGAGGGGGAGGATGGCGCCGGGGAAGAGGACGAGGGGGAGGGGGAAGAGGGGCATCTCGAGGACGTCTGCGGGAGCAGCAGGGGAGGAGGAGCAGCGGATGGTTTGGCGGCAGCGGCGGGAGGAGGGGGGCCTGCAGTTGGTGAAGGAGGAGGGGAAGGAGCAGCGGGCGGCGGAGGGAGGAGGAGGAACGTGGGCGCGGAGCTGCGGGAGCGCCATGACTGCTCGGATTGTCTTTCCTGCTCCTCGTTACTGCTACTCTCTCCTCTGCCAACAGGAAGGGATGAGAGAGATGATGGTGGCGGTGGGAGAGCCACGTGGAGGATGCTTATCCCGTTGGTGGTTGTTTGTTAGCCGGTGGCGTGCAAAAGATCTCGTGATTTGTGGGTGGAAAATTGGGGGATTCGCCCATCAATTACGACTTTTTAGCCCATCAAATATTCCTATCGGGAAAAGGAGGTGCAACTGCAAGGGGTTGCTATTTCCTGGAACAAAACAAGTAATTCGTACCCGCCATTTTCTGTTTTATCATCGTCGTCGTTATTGGTAACTATTTTTATTTTTTTAAATACTTTCGTGAATTTCCATAACTATATTTTTAT
This sequence comes from Ottelia alismoides, assembly GCA_037367405.1. Lineage (NCBI taxonomy): Eukaryota > Viridiplantae > Streptophyta > Magnoliopsida > Alismatales > Hydrocharitaceae > Ottelia > Ottelia alismoides. Next base: position 220,784 of record JAZKJV010010327.1, on the reverse strand, counting down.
ATTATATCATTCAAATTTTGTGTAAATTCTACGACCTCCATCTGTATAGGGTCGATTTCAACAATTTTATCACTGTTAAAAATGGCTATCTAGATGAAGATTGTAGGAGTATTTCGTACGAAATTTCGATTGACATAATATTGTGATATAGTGATGAGTTTCTGCGGGTTCATTTTTCAAAAAAAAATTAAAAAAATGGGTGGGGGTCAAGTTAGCTCCCCCTCACAGGGCATCCTCATTTTCCTTGTATGGGTAAAATGGAGCTGCCTCCATGGGGCTAATTTGGTTCCCTCACCATATTTTTACCTTTTTTGAAAAATAATTACGTGAAATTTCATAATTATATCACTATATTATGTCATTCAAATTTCGTGTGATTCCTACATCATCAATTCAGACAATGTCTATTTTAACAATTCTGTAATTGTTAAAAATGATTGTATAGATGAATGTCGTAGGAGTCTCTCTTTCAAATGAAACTTGAATGACATAATATAGATATATAGTGAGAAATTTCTACGGATTTATTTTTCAAAAATTAAAAAAATAGGAAAATGGGATGGGGTGACCTAAGTTAGCTCCCTTAGGGGCGACCCATTTCCCTCTCTCTCTCTCTCTCTCTCTCTCTCTCTCTATATATATATATATATATATATATATATATAGGAAAAAAGTATGCTCGCAACTTTTTTCTGTATGTTTCTATTTTTTGAAATGAAACCCGGTGGAATTTGGATCCAAATATATCACTCATGACGTCATTCAAATTTCGACTTAATTCGAGACTTTTATCTTCGCCATCAAGACTGTCAATTTTAACGGTCTCAGAATTGCTGAAATTGCCCCCTTCTAGATGGAAGTGTTAGGAATATATGTTTTACACGAAATTTGAAATATATATTCCACTTATTATTCTAAGTATACCCTTTGTTCTATTTCATAAAAAAACAAAAAAATTTGTGGAAAAAAGGTTGGAATATACTCTTATATGGTCCCATGGAGTATATTCATTTAACCCACACACGCATTCACGTGCACATGCACACATACATGGTTAAATGGGGCTGCTCATAGGGGCAGCCAACATGACTGTCCTGCCTCTTTTTTGCGTAATTTTTTAAATTTTTTTGTAAAATATCACTATGTATATTCATCTATATATCCCTCCAATATGTCATTCAAATTTCATCTGAAACAGAGACTCATATGCCCTTCATTTAGAACAGGTCGATTACAACAATGTTTATACCGTCAAAATTACTTGTTCTATATAAAGGGTATAAGAGTCTCTGTTTCTGACGAAATCAATGGCGTATTAGATGGATATATAGACGAATATACATGGTGATATTTTGCAAAAAATAATCATGCGAAAATGGGATGGGGGCAGTCCCATTTTTTCCCATATATATGGGAAAAATGGGGTTGTCCCATGGAGGTATCAAGGGGCTGCCCTACCCCATATTTTCGCATTTTTTTATTTTTTGAAATATTTCGCCATGTATATTGATCATTATATCTCTCTAATATGATATTCTAATTTCATTAGAAATAGAGATTGCTATGTCTTCCATCTACGACATGTAATTTTATTGGTCTCAATATTGTTGTAATCGGCCTATTCTAGATGGAGGTCATATGAATCTCCGTTTTCGATGAAATCAGAACGACATATTAGAGCTATATAGTGATGAGTATATATGGTGATTTTTTTTCAAAAAAAGCGAAAAATGGGATGGGAGCAGCCCCTTGGCCGCCCCTAGGGAGCAACCCTATTTTCCCCTATATATAAAGGGGGGATATGAGAGTCCTATGCCCTCCATCCAGAACGTGTACTTTTAACGATCTTATAATTGATGTAATCAGCTTGTTCTAGATGGAGGGTATATGAGTCTATGTTTCTGAAGAAATTGGGATGATATATTAGATGTATATATTGATGAAAATACATTGATATTTTTCAAATAAAATAAAAATACGGCAAAATGAGCATGTAGTAGCTGAGGTTAGATACTTCATGTAGTAGTTTCCCTGTCATTATATATATAGGAGACCCTTTCAATAGGATATGATCCTTCCATGTGTAAGGAAGGCCAACAATCATAGCTTTAAGTTCAAATCTAACAGCATCATCAATTTATTTGCAAGAAAGAGTATTTTGGTCATCATTTTTTGCATTAATTATACATATCATTTAATATTTCGAAATACTAAATTTAGTTAGATCTAGTTTAGATATTTTCACAATACCTTATTAAAATGATATCCAATTTGTGCTGGACGACAGTACGTGGGGCGGATATTTGTATCCTCGCATGTTTTTTTAGAATCCGTGGATTGTTTTGTAACGATTGAATATTTTTTTGTAGAATATGCGATTCCTTTTAAATTCATCAGTCATTTGTAAAGTTTGTAAGATTCTTGGTAGAATATATTTCATATTAGTAATATATTAATTATTTTTATATTTTCTGAAGGTATTTTTATATTTTGGTGATTTATATGAAATATGCAAACCTTTTGTAAATGTTCTATGACAATCTACAAGAAAACGATAATTTCATAAGATACACATCCAAAAAAAGTATAATACCTAATGCACATCAAAGAGTACAAGATGTATAAAAAATTACAATTGACATTCACGTCCAATCGATATATAAAAACACACATCAAAATATGTATAATACACATAAAATATTTAAATATATTGGTTGCGCACTGTCGCCACCGTCCTACTCATGTCATCATCCCAATCTATGTGTTGTCATCGTCGCTTTTGTGAATAATTTGAAGACTTGGACAGACACCCGTCATCCCAACCGTGTCGAACTTGAGGTAAATCAGTGTCCGAAAGGTGAGTTGCATGGGCACAGTAATAAGTTTGATCATCAGTCCAGTTATCGTCACGCTAGATACCAGCAAATTAAGAAGAAGAAGAAGAAGAAGATGAGCATATATGTGTGTGTATACATGTGAAAAGAACAACTAGATGCCCCCTCGAGGAAGAGGAATCTCCTTCCGACCCTATCGATGATGAAGACAGAGATGAAGGTGGCGAAGAGGTTGATGAGGCATGAGATGAAAACAGAGATGAGCTATGCCCAGATTACAGCGCCATCACTGCCGTCATGCTCGTCCTTCTCTTCCTTCCATTCGTCGCCGTCAACATACCAAAATGACGCCTATGCATACCAAAATAATTGGAGTTTCCAATTTAAATAAGCAATAAAGGTGATATATGAATGGAGGAGATGATTTAGGTCGTTAGATACTATATTTAGATAATGTATAAAGACCAAAATAAGTTTTTCTTAATTTATAAATAACATTAACATACTATTAATAAACATCACACGATTAATTAATGATGGTTGGGATTATTTGCCTTCCTTAGGAATGGAAGGACCATGTTCTATTGGAAAGATATCATATATATAGGGTAAAATGGGGTTGCGAGCTATTTTGGTTTCCCCGCTCCATTTTCCCCATATTTTCTATTTTTTGAAAAATAAATCGTGGAAATTAATCACTATATCCCTATATTATGTCATTAAAGTTTCCTGAGAAATAGAGACTCCTACGACCTCCATCTAGACAATTATTTTTAACGATTGCAGAATTGTTAAAATCAACCTCGTCTGGATGGAGGTCATAGGAGTTTATGTTTTGCAAGAAATTTGAATGACATAATATATGGATATAATAATGGAAATTTACAAAAGTATGGATATAATAATGAAAATTTACAAAAGCATTTTTTCAAAAAAATAATATGGGGAAAATATGGGCGGGGGAAGCCAAGTTAGCTGCCCCTATGGGGCAACTTCCAATTTCCCATATATATAGGGTCCCCATTTTCCATTTTTTTTTTGAAAAATATGTCCATGTAAATTCATCATTATATCCATATATTATGTCATTCAAGTTTCATGCAAAACAGAGACTCATAGAGCCTCCATCCAGATAATCAAATTTTGATGGTCGCAGAATAGTTGAAATCGATCATGTCTGGATGGAGGCTATAGGAGTTTCTGTTTCACACAGATGACATAATATAGGGATATATTTACGAAAATTCATAGAAGAATATAAAAAAATAAAAAATTGGGGAAAATGGGTAGGCGGAGCTAAATTAGCTCCCCATAAGGGGCAACCACATTTTTCCCATACATACACACACATGAAAGGGAAGCTGCTCCGTGGAGCAGCTAAATTGGCTGCTCCACAGAGCAATCCCCCCCCCCTTTTTTTATTTTTTTGCAAAATTTCACCATGTATTTTCATCACTATATGCCTCTAATATGGCATTCCAATTTCATCAAAAACAAAGACTCAACTTGTTCTGGATGGAGGCCATATGAGTCTCTGTTTCTTCTGACAAAATTAGAATGACATATTAGAGGGATGCAATGATGAAAAAAAATGGTGGAATTTCGCAAAAAATAAAAAAATGGAAAATGGTCTATGGAGCAGCCTCCCCGTCCTCATATATATATATATATATATATATATATATATATATATATAGAAAAGGGAGTATGCTCCCTAGTTGTAGCCAACTTACATGCTCGCACCCAATTTCCCTGTATTTTTTTATTTTTCTGAAATGAAACCCATTGGAATTTAGATCACAATATGCCATTACGATGTCATTCAAAATTCAACTTAATTCGAGACTTCTATCCCCTCCATCCAGACTGTCAAATTTTAATGGTCTTAGAATTGCTGAAATTGACCCCCTTCAGATGGAGGGCATATGAGTCTCTGTTTCTGATGAAATTGGAATGACATGTTAGGGGAATATAGTGATGAATATAAATATTTTTTATTTCCAAAAAAATAAAAATTAGAGAAAAATAGGGATGGGAGTAGCCAATTGGCTACTCCCAGGGAGTAGCCTCCTTTAACCTACACACACACACACACACACACACACACACACACACACACACACACACACACACACACACACATATATATATATATATGAAATATTTCCAATAAGGTGCACTTTCTAGGTGCATAGAAAGCCAAAAGCCCACTATCTCAACCATCCGTAATTAATCCAACGAATCATATTAATATCTTTTTATCTTAATTTTTTAATGTTGAAAATCCATTTTAGTCATTTTGTCACATTCTAAAAATAGAATGTGACAACCTACGTTCTATTCTTGATCTCTTTGTTGGAATGTCAATGCTAGGATTTCCTCCTCCCACAACAAACAGCGGCAATATGAGTTCCACATGGAGTACAATGGCAGTAGATTTGGTAGTAGTGCACGTGGAAGAACACGATGACGATGGAGGAGATGGTGGTGGCGCACGAGGTACATGCTCCTCCGTCGCATCTTCGACATCTTCGATGCCAACCACGACGACATCCTCATCATCGACGAGCTCCTCCTCACCTTGGTTGGTTGTGGACGAAGGAGGACGTGTATGGAGGAGGTGGATCGTGGAGGAGAAGGGCGGAGGAGGTGCGGGTGGAGGAGGCATATATGCAGGAGAAGGATGGCACACTCAGTTTTTACAATCAGAGATCATTTTTTATAATCTCAGATCGTTTTTTACAATCTCAAATCATTTTTTGACAAAAACTCATATTGTTTCTTACAATCTTAGATTGTTTTTACAATCTCGTGTTGCTTTTTACATTTATCGATATTGTTATAAATTTCTAACAATTTCAGATTTTTTTTACAATATCAGATCATTTTTCACAATCTTAATTTTTTACACTTATCTTTTTCATCTTAATAATTATTGATTACTAATTATCTTTTTTTTACAGGTCATACGAATTTTACAAAATGTACACAAACTTTTACAATAATATTATTGAATATACAAATGCAATAATGTAACTATTGCTAATAGTGATTTTATTTTACAGTGTAGGACACAGTTCTACAATGTCAATGCAAATTTTACAAAGATTTTTGCTATTTTCATAGTACGAAAATTCCACCACATTGGTGAAACCACATTGTATAAATAGTAACAAAAAATACATCATCAGACGGTCTAAAAATGAAAAATAAAATGAGTAAATGAAATTCAAATTCAAGATGAAAACATGTGGAGTAAAATACCCTTTTTGATAAAGAACCGTTAGATTGAGATCTAACGGATCTCGTGATGGCAGAAAAGATGCACCTCACTGGAAGGACCATATATGTGTTAAATGAGTATGCTCTATGGGAGAATATAAAAGCATACTCCACCTTTTCTTCTACCATTTTTTATTTTTTTTGAAAAGAAACCATTGGAGGATTTACTTAGAATAGTAACTGGAATGTGTGATTCAAATTTCGTGTAAAACAGACGTTCCTAACACTTCCATTTGGAGGGGGTCAATTTCAGCAATTCTGAGACCATTAAAATATGACAATTTTGATGGAGGGGAATAAAAGTCTTGAATTAAGTCGAATTTTGAATAATACCATGGTGATATATAGTAATCTAAATTCCATCAGATTTCACTCTAAAAATAAAAATACGGGAAAAAAGATTGGGAGCATGTAAGTTACATTTTCTCATGGAGCATACTTCTTTTCTCTCCCATTTTTCGATATTTTTTTATTTTTTTCAAAAATAAAGCCATGTATCTTCATCACTATATTTCTCAAATATGTCACTTCAATTTCATCAGAAATAGAGACTCATGTCGTTCATCTAGAATAAGTTGATTACAACAATTCTAAGACCATTAAGATTACTTGTTCTAGATGGAAGACATTTGATTGTTTGTTTCCGACGAAGTTGAAATGACATATTCGAGAGATATAACGATGAAAATAAATGGTTTTATTTATGAAAAAATAAGTCAGAAAATGGGGTGGGGACTGCTACATTTCTCCAATATATATGGGAAAAATGGGGATGCTCCCGCCCATTTTTTCCTACATTTTTTTGTTATTTTTTGAAAAAATTTTACATATATATATATTCATCATTATATCTCTCTAAATGGCATTCAGAATTCGTCATAAAATTAGACTCATATGTCCTCCATTTAGAACAGGTAATTTTAACGATCTCAATATTAATGTAATCGACATGTTACCTGTTTTAGATGGAGGGCATATGAGTCTCGCTTTCAGAAGAAATCGAAATGACATATAAGAGGGATATAGTAATGACTATACATGGTGAAATTTTTCAAAAAACAAAAAAGATATGCCGAAAAATGGGACGGGAGCGGCCTATTGGTTGCCCCAAGGGGCAACACCATTTCCCCCTTTATATGGGAAAAATGGGGTTGCCCCCTGCTGCCCCACCCCATTTTCGAGGATTTATTTATTTTTATTTTCAAAAATACCGCCATGTATTTTCATCATTATATTCTTCTAATATGTCACTCCAATTTCGTCAATAATAGAGACTCCTATGTTCTCCATCCGGAACAGGTAATTTTAACGGTCATAAAATTGTTGTAATCGACATGTTCTAGATGGAGGGCATATTAGTCATTGTTTATGACAAAATTGAAATGGATTATTAGAGAGATATAGTGATGAAAATACATGGCGGTAAAAAACAAAAAAATCGTCGGAAAATGGGGCGGGGCAGGCTGCATTGCCCCACCGCATTTTCCGGTGATTTTTTTATTTTTTTCAAAAATACCATCATGTATTTTCATCACTATATCCTTCTAATATTCCATTACGATTCCGTCAAAAACAGAGGCTCATGTGTCCTCCATCTAGAACATGTTGATTACAACAATTCTATGGTCGTTAAAATTACCTGTTACAGATGTAGGGCATATGAATCTATTCTGACGAAATTAGAATGACATATTAGATGGATATAGTGATGAAAATATATGATGACATTTTTGAAAAAAAAACAAACATTTGTCGGAAAATGAGATGGAGACAACCCCGTTTCCCCATACATATCAACAAAACACAAAACTATGAAAGTTTGAAATGCAAAATTGGTGGCGGATTATGGCAGTAGTTAATAATGTCAGTGAAATTGGTGACAATATTTATGTTATCATTCGTATCCGATTCGTATTCGTTTTACAATCATTTTCGTTTTTAAGGATTTGGTAACACATTTTGTACATTCATCAATATTTATATCCACATTCGTATTCGTAAAAAGAGATAAAGATGTGATTATTCCTATATTCGTATTTGTATGTGACCATTTTCATCCCTACTTGGCACACCCCCTCCACATTGGCTTTAAGGCCTCCTTGTCCATAACAGAGCCTCCAATGTATGAAAAAAAAGAGAGATATTTATAGATTTATTTATATTCAAAATGATATCACCTGTCTAAAGGGATGGTTCCTCAAACTGTTGAGGAAAAGAAAGTCATAACTAGATACTCCTATGCATCAACTGTAGGAAGCTTAATGTACGCCATGATATGTACTAGGTTAGATATCTGTCATGTAGTGGGAGTAGTAAGTCGTTACCAGTCCTGCCATGGAGAACAATACTGGAATGCAGTGAAGAACATTTTCAAGTATCTAAGACAAACGCAAGATTATATCTTGATCTATGGAGATGGTGATCTCCAAGTCTTGGGATACACAGATTCAGACTTCCACTCGGATATAGATGATCGAAAGTCGACATCAGGTTTTGTGTTCCTGATGAACGATGGTGCTGTGAGCCGGAGAAGCAAGAATCGTGACACTACAACAGATTTAACAACTGAAGCCGAATACATTACCGCATCGGATGTTGTAAAGGAGGCGGTGTAGTTGCACAAGTACATCCCGGAACTTGGCGTAGTTTCCTCTGGTACTCCCATCCCGTTACTCTGCGATAACACATGAGCCATTGCCCAAGCGAACGAACCCAGATGGCATCAAAAGAGCAAGCATGTGGAAAGGAAAGACCACATCATTCAGGAGATTCAAAAGCATGGTAACATCATCATCACCAAGGTGGCATCTGCCAACAACGTTGTTGATCCTCTTACCAAACCTTTGACACAGAAAGCTTTCAGGACCAGTGAGAGATTGTTAGCCATGTGAGCCTGAGACGAACCATTCCTACAATAAATGTTATTGTAATATTTGATTTATCAATAAAAGTTATTGATTTTTTCACTCCCTATCTGAAATTAAATGAATGAATGCACTATACGGTCCTTATGTAAAATTAGGGTTATGTACCATGGGCATCTTGATAATCATACATCTATTGATTCAATAATTGAATCATAGAGGCTGGTTCTTAGATTGAGGACTCATCAAACACTGTCAAATGATTGTTAAGAGATGATCTCCAACCTGAGTAGTAGATGATAATCCTTTCTTATTAGGCTGATATCTGATCGGCCTCTTGATATAGATCCTCTACATAGAAATAGAGATTCATAGGGGCCAGATTAGTTAGGCTAAAGAGTTGACTGAACGAGATTGAGATAACCAAAGTCCTATGTCGTAAATTTTCACGATATAGGCACACATCTTCTGACCAGAGACAGATGTGTTGCTATATGCCTAAGTATGTACATTTAGCAGATCAATAGGTTGATGACCTAACCAAGGTCTATATACCAACGAGCTGGTGTACATATGAGGGCATATGATTAAGACGATATCTCAAAGGAATCATATAGGGTCAATTGTGAATCGGAATATATGAGCTCACTCATAAGGTATCGGGATCGATCAAATTCCATGCATGGTCATCGTACTTTGGAAGCATGACAAGAGTTTGTAGGTATGATATATGCTGTTGGAAAGCATATGATTGATGTCGACTCCCAATGACTAAGATTGGGAAACTTGATAATGAAACCCTAAAGATGACAGTGCAAAATTGATCTATATCTTTAGATTTATCATAATACTTCCAATATGCAGGATGTACATGTATTAGGAATACCTAAGGGTGATGTGATCATAAATTATTGTATCACCATTGACGCTTCCATTCCGAAGGAGTGATGAATCTGGTCAGGATTTTAGTGAATCCTCTCAGTAGAGAAGTAATCTGATCTTGGTCCAATTGTTGAACATTGATATGAATGAGATTCAGATGCAATGAGAAGATTAGATTTGTAGCCTTGATTAAATCAAACATCTATGAGAGGTCCATGAGATCTAGATTTGATATGTGATCTCAATATCCAAGTCAATATACGTGGAATGTACAATCACCATGTCCTTATCTCCAAGTATCTGCGAAGAAAAACATTATTCTTGAAAGAGTTCAAGAATAGTTCTATCGTTGAATTATATCTAAGAATTGTGAAATTGATAATTAAATGTGATTTAATTATCCTGAATAATGTGAATTTGATTCATATTATTTGAACGCATGAGAATGATAATCCAATATAATTAAATGTGATGCAATTATTATGGATGTGAATAATGTGGATAGCATTATCCAATTATTCATGTATATTATAAATGTGATTTATAATATATTAAAGAGAGACTAATTGTGATCTATATTTTTTGATTAATTATTGATGTGAATTGGTACATTTGGATTATTAATTGAAAATATAGTTACATTTTATTTTTAGTTGTGAATATGATTCACATAATTTCAATGGCATGATTGCAATCTTCACAAGATAATTATAAATTATTTTTGTGAGATAATCTTGAAAATTCCATGAGATAATGTAATCTCATGAATTGGAATGAGATTGACTCATTCCAAGATAAGAGGGTGAACGACCACATTATCCTAAAAGGACTTGGTGGGTGCCCCCCTTTATTGATAATGCAATCTCTTCCTCCATTATCTTCAAGATGAAATAATTTAATTTTGAAATTAAGTATATCGGTTTATCAATATATACTAAATGAAATTAAATTAATTATTGTTGTATTTTTGATAACAAAATCATGGCCATTGAAATCAACACAAATCAATCTCATCCATTGATTTTGTGTTGTCCATGGATCGAGATCCATGAACTCCCAAAACCCTATATAAGAAGAGGCATTCCTTGCTCTTCGGAGAATAATTCCGAAAACGTCTCTCTCTCTCATTCTCACGTCAACCCTTCTCCCTCTCCTTGAGTGGCCGTCTACTATTGTCATAGAAAGAAGGTCCCCTTCGTCGTTGCATTGTTGTTGTATTGTCGCTTCGATGACTCTTGGATGTCCATCTTCATTGGTGCATATCGCTCATGAAGAAGAAGACGTTCGATCTTGTGAGACGGGATCAGGAGATCCATTGCTTGGATCATCTACTTGAATAAGCACGTGACTCATCCCAACACTCAAAAGCGTCTCCTCCGACAGATCAGACTTGAGACAGGAGGTCTCTTCTCTTAGAGTCTTGATCGCAGCCACACTACAAGAGGTATTAATTTATCTATTATATGGTTATATGAAACGATCTAATAAGTGTTCATGGATCATGTGGTTTCATCGATTAGAATTTTTTTAAATTCCGTTGCAAAGAGAAACTAGTGCGACTAGTCGCTCTCGATCTTATATGATAAGATCCTCATGTTTTCATGATGCACTTGAGTATTCTTCCAATTTTAAGTGGTATTAGAGCCTTAGTTCAGATGTTTCAGATATGATCCATAAATTTAGGAAGACTTGGGTTCATTAGGGCTTGTGAAAAATTTATCGCATTTCATTCTCACATCCCTGTTTTGTTATTATTTTCCATCATGTTTAAAATGTTTAAACACAAAATTATCACTTTGATAATGTTCTTCATTAAATAAGGAAATCATGGGATTTTATTTTTCATGATTTGGAATCGGATTGCTCTAGATATGATCTTTTTAATGAACATATATCCACTGTTTTGGGGATGGTGAATCTTGATGTAAAGAGTCAGTTATTGTTTTGAAACACCTAGAAATGTGTGTTATTCTCTTGAATTATGTTATAAATCAAATTAGCAAATTTTGGGAACTTATTTTTCATTATTTGAATTTAAATTGATTAAGATATAATAATTTTAGTGAGTGAGAGTCACTGCTAGAAATTACATTCTTAATCAAGAACCTTGTGACTGTCATTTAAAAATTAGTGAAATTAATGGTTAATTTATTGTAATAATTATTTATAAATATTTGAAAAATATTTTATGATAATTATTTCATTAAATGACATTGCCTTAACCAATAATTGATCAGTGATCTAGATCACAAATTGGTTGCATGATCTACTTTCCAAGAACCAAAGTTGCTTGAATAGGATCAGGAATTTGTTTAGCAAATTTCTTTATAATAAAAATGGTTTTGGTTATTATTATCTGGTATAACTTTGGTTTAAAACCGATGTACAAAGTGATCAATTTGGCATTATCCTTACCCGAGGCGGACATGGTGTCTTGTTAGGGAGCGTTGGGATAAGAGGTGGCTCCGTGAGCGGTCTGTACCACTCCCGTCGGTACTGACCATGACAACGTGTAGGTAAGGGATAATGTTTGAGATACCATGATGTATTTTTTTAATTATTAAAATTCGAAATAATACATATTTTTGAGATAATACCATTCTTTCAAGTAAAAATCAAGTTTGTTGGTTGATTGAATTGGATTGGATTGATAATTGATTAATGTAATTAAATGAATTATATCCAAATTAAAACAATCTATTATGAATAGATATATATTTCTCTTGGAAGAAATAATTATATGAATGTGATTCATGATAATTAATTAAAATTTGAATATAAGGTGGAGGATCACATAAGTGACATCCGTGGCATCTCATCAAGGCAAAGGGTTCCGTCGCCAGGGATATGTATGTAGGGGATGTTTGTCCGAAGTGACAGTTCCTACATACAAGCACATCTGGATCGGCTCTTGGCTTTTTGAAATAGTAAGGTCGTAGGTGTAGTGACCCCAATATCGGGTCCTCATATTATTGGGGTGATATTAGATTGTGCATAGTGAGTTTTAAGCCTGTTAACGGATGGTTCAATTAACGATGGGTCAATATCATCTTAGGGATGGAGGGTCCAGGTGTTAAAGACCAGATTGGGAATTGCAAGTTGAATTTGCAAGACAGAATGTATTCTCATTTCTTTTTATCCGAGTTACAGGATCTCATATTATTGGGATATGATACAGGTAAAGAGGAGATCCTTGATCTTGCTAGAGATATATCGATAAGTATATCTCTTGCTTTGAAAAGTGATTAAGGGAATGAACTTTCAAAGTTGAAAATACAAAGCTACTTTGATAAAAATTCCTTAATCAAAGAAATATAATTGAATATATAATTATTATATATTCTAATATAGTGCATTCTTAATTTCAGAAAATGAAGTCCATGAACCCTCTTAGAAGTCTCCAGGAGGTCAATCAGTTGACCGAATCAAATTATTTGGGTTGGATATGAAATTTGGATCTTGTCCTCTTCGCCGAGTAAATCTCTTATGTACTATCAAAGGACAAGTACACAAACCTGCATACTCTGGAAGAAATTGCTTTATATGAAATATATGATGAAGATCAAAATTTAGCAAGATGTTACATTTTGGGTTCATTGTCTAATGTACTTCAGAAGAAGTATATGGAGATGAACACTTGCCAAGAAATCTTGCTGAATATGAAAGAAATGTTCGGTGATGTAAATTGCACACAATGTTATAATATAATGAAAGAACTTATTTGCTACAAGATACATGAGGGGACCTCTATCAGATATCAGGTACTCAAAATGTTTGGGTACCTTTCTGAGCTGGAAACCTTAGGAGCTGATATGGATGCAAATATGCAGGATGACTTCATTCTATTGTCTCTCCTAAGTCTTTCAACAACTTTGCAATCATGTACCACATGAGCAAAGTTTATTATACTAATGCTAGGCTATTGGTTGCATTAAAGTCTACTCAAGATGTAATGAAGAAGGATGACCCCTCCATCAGTGCAATGGTTGCACAAGTAAAGGGAAAGCACGATCAGAAGCATAGTTCTCGGAAGGGCCCAGCCCAGAAGATAAAGAAGAAGAGTCAAGGAGTTGACTCGTCTTCCCAAGCATCAACTTTGATAGCATCAAAGAAAATCGATGTGTATCATCACTGCAAGAAGTCGGGGCACTAGAAGCGCAATTGTCTGGATTACCTGAAGTCTGTCGACAAAGGTAAAAACCCCAACAAGTATGAAATGTACTTTCATCATTGAAACTAGTTTTCTCGTTGGACGAGAAGGAAGTTGGATTATAGATTTGGGTGCTTATTTCCATGTATGCAATTTATTTGTTACATCTATTTCATAAACTAAGAGTCTAAATGAAGGAGAGATAGTATCCATATGGGATCTGATGTAAGTGTTGCAGCAGTCACTGTCGGGACCTACTGACTATCATTATCTAGTGGAAGAGTCCTAGTACTTAAAAAGTAAATTTATGTATCTAAAGTCAGAAGGAATTTAACATCTGTATCTAAGCTTGTTAGAAGTGGATATTCATTCCTTTTTTGTAATAAACTAGTCATAACTCATTATGATAAACATAAGATGGTGTTTTGACTTCTGGTGGGCTCTATGAATTGTACATTGATGAACATGTCATGAATGCTACTGCCACTAATAAAAACTCTAAAAGATCCAGGGAGAATAGAAATCATTCAAACATGATTTGGCATCAAAGGCTAGGTCATTTATCTGGTGATATGATCAATATATTGATAAAGGATGGACCTTTAGATTTCCTATAGGTTCAATCTTTGCCTACCTGCGAACATTGTATTCGAGGTAAAATGACTAGGAGGCCTTTTCGTAACAAGGTTACATGATGCGAATGTATTCTTGACCTAATACATGGTCCCTTCAGTTTTACGACACGAAATGTATATCGATATTATTTGACATTTATTGATGACCATTTGTGATACGGGTTTATCTTACTACTACGTCATAAATATGAAACCTTTGAAAAGTTCAAAGAGTTCAATGCTTTGGTTGAGAACCAAATCGATAGAAAGATCAAACGGATTTGATCTGACCGAGGTGGCGAGTCCATGAGATCTGGATTTGAGATGTGATCTCAATATACAAGTCACTATATGTGCAACGTACAATTGCCATGTCCTTATCCCCAAGTATCTTCAGAGAAAGCACATTATTTTTGAAAGAGTTCAAGAATAGTTCCATTGTTGAATTATATCTAAGCATTGAGAAATGGATAATTGAATGTGATTTAATTATCCTGAATGCTGTGAATTTGATTCATATTATTTGAATGTATGAGAATGATAATCCGATATAATTAAATGTGATTTAATTATTATGGATATGAATAATATGGATAGCACTATCCAATTATTCATATATATTATAAATTTGATTTATAATATATTAAAGAGAGAGTAATTGTGATTTATATTTTTTATTAATTATGGATGTGAATTGGATTCCTATTGGATGATTAATTGAAAATATAAGTACATTTTTATTATGGGTTGTGAATGTGATTCACATAATTCCAACGACATGATTGCAATCTTCACAAGATAATTACGAATTATTTTTGTGAGATAATCTTGGAAATTCCATGAGATAATATAATCTCATAAATTGGAATGAGATTGACTCATTCGAAGTCAAGAGGGTGGACGACTAGATTCTCCTAAAAAGACTTGGTGGCCGCCCCCCTTAGGGATGACAATCTCTTCCTCCATTATCTTCAAGATTAAATGCTTTAATTTTGAAATTAATTATATTGATTTATCAGTATATATTAATTTAATTAAATTAATTATTTTTGTATTTTTGACAACAAAATCATGACCATTGAAATCAATACAAATCAATCTCATCCATTGATTTTGTGTTGTCTATGGATTGAGATTCATGGGCTCCAAACCCCTATATAAGAAGAGGCATCCCTTGTTCTTCGGAGAATAATTTCGAAAATGTCTCTCTCTCTCTCTCCCCCATTCTCATGTCAACCCTTCTCCTACTCCTTGAGTGGTTGTCCACTCTTCTCATAGAGAGAAGGTCCCCTTCGTCATTGCATCACCATTGTATTGCCTCTTCGATGACTATTGGGTCTCTGTCTTCTTTGGTGCATCTCACTCGTGAAGAAGAAGGTGTTCGATCTCGTGAGATGAGACCAGGAGATCCATTGCTTGAATTTTCGACTTGGATTGCGAGAAGCACGCGACTCATCTCCACGCTCGCATGTGTCTCCTCCGACGGATCAGACTTGACACAGGAGGTCTTTTCTCATTGAGGCTTGATCACAACCACGCTATAAGAAGTATTCCTTTATCTATTACATGGTTAGATGAAATGATCCAAGAAGTGACCTTGGATCATGTGGTTTCATTGTTAGAAGTTTTTTAAATTCCGCTGCATCGAGCAACTATTGCAACTAGTCACTCTCCATTGTATATGATACGATCCTCATGCTTTCGTGATGCGCTTGAGGATTCTTCCATATCCTTCAAAATCCTTATTGTTTATATTTTTTGGAACACTAAAAGCAAAACATAATGACACTATTAAATATTATTAAAAATTTCTATGAATTTGGTATTTTGAAAATTAAATATCATATTATGGAATTGACTTGATATTAATATATCCGTGCTTATTATTATTTATATGAAATTTCTGCTTAAACATATTCTTAAAAGTGATATGCATGCTAAAAAATGAAACATTAAATGTTGATATATTCCAGACAAAAATCATAAGCAAAATAATAATTTTCATCAATATTTTGTTTCTAACATTCGTTAATTTTGATTTAAACTTCAAGTTTTATGAATACTCACGAAAATGAGATATGGAGTTCTTTATTTCTGAAATAACACTTTGATGATAAAGTTTACTTCAAATCTTTATAATAATATGACTTTAAATATATTTGTATGGGCTA
Organism: Ottelia alismoides; assembly: GCA_037367405.1. Classification (NCBI taxonomy): domain Eukaryota; kingdom Viridiplantae; phylum Streptophyta; class Magnoliopsida; order Alismatales; family Hydrocharitaceae; genus Ottelia; species Ottelia alismoides. The sequence goes on along the minus strand of JAZKJV010010327.1, from coordinate 203,987 downwards.
AAGGTCAATGAAGTATCTTTGAAAGCTTAGACATCGATTTCTTTTTTGTGTAGCCTGATATGTATCGAATTTGAGTGAAAGCTCACATCTAAAATACTTAATTATTACATAATTAAATTTATTATTTTTTCAACATTTTTAATGAAAAAAGTACACAAAATGATATTCTAAAAAATAAATGCAAATATGTCGAGTACCTTTTATCATTTAAAAGTTTCTTAAATTTTATGATTTGCATTTAAAAAAATAAAATGATAATATTTTATATTATTAAAAAATATATAAACTCTTTTAAATTTTAATATCAAATTACAAAGATACTTTATGATTGTTAACTATATTCACATATATGTACTCATTGTTTCATTGAAATATAAACGTTAACAATAAAAGGTGATATAAATACTTTGCAATAAAACAATAAATATAGATATATTCAAGAGAACAAGACTCAAAAAAATATTTTTTAAGTGAAAAAACATATCTTCAATGTTAAGGGTACTAATATCCATCAATTATAAGTAAAAATACAAGTTTTACGAAACAACAGAAAATTTGATATGTTGGTTTCTCCACTAGTGGTAAAAATCTTCCATAATATTTTTATTTACAAAAAATTATAAAAATATGATTTTAAAAAATATCTATTGGTTAAGCTCAATTACTCAGAAAGATTTTTGAAAATAAAAATTTCAATTTCATGTGTGTTTCATGTGGAAGATCATTAAGAGAAGAGTTCTTTATTTCATATTTGTTTAGTTTTATCGATTTCCAGTGAATATCCAAATCCTAAGAGCCCTAACAACATGATATACAAACTACTATATTAATATTACAATATAACAATAAAAGCTTTTTAAAAGTTTAATGACATTTTAAAGGAGAAAGCCAATGTTTTTTAATATCTTTTTTTACCATTGAAAATGCCTATTTATATATCATTTATACTTTATATAACTAATATAAGCAGTTGACATGTTACTTGACATGTAAACTATTAAATTTTATTTAAAATTAGTGTCACAAATGAAAAACTTAAAGCGTATCATATTAATACACACACACACACATACACACACACACAGATATATATATATATATATATATATATATATATATATTTTGTGGGTCGAGTCGGGCCGACCCATGCTTAAATCTATAAGCTCAAGCCCGACCCATGAACGGAATATGTGAACGGACCTCAGCCCGTTTGGCTAGGTCTAATATATACACATACACAAACCTACACATATACATAGGGGAAAATGTGTATGCCCCATAAGGGGAGCTAACTTGGGTCTCCCCGCCTCATTTTTCACGTATTTTCCTATTTTTTTGAAAATAAAATCTGTGTAAATTCATTACTAAATCCTTACATTATGTCATTAAAATTTCATGCGAAACAGAGACTCCTATAACCTCCATCCAGACGGTGTCAATTTAATTGTCCCATGTATATAATAGACACACATAAAGAGAGAGACTAAGGTCGTTAGCTGTCACCGGTAAGGGGCCATTCTCTCCCGCTCTTCCACACCACTGGTTGTGGATATGTTCCGATACACAAGATTATCTGATTTCTTCCTCCAATTTTCACCTCACACACCAATACGAGCAATTAACAAAGATCGATTCTATCTTATTGCCTCCCGGAGATTCCGGATGAACCTCTGATCCATGGCTGCCAATGTCATCCCTCCTTTCTTTCCTTCTCCTCCTCTTGGCAACATCAACAAAAGAGAGAGAAAGCTCCTCCATTTCTTCTCTCTCCCTGTCAACAAACACAAGGTATGCCCACCAGGCAACATCATCTACTCTTTGCCTCTTCTCCAGCAACAACAACTTGTACATAGACACCAAGAAGATGAAGTTGAAGAAGAAGTAGATATGGCAACAGAGGAAGAAGAAGATGATGATGATGAAGTGGGTTGTACATCATTTTATGTACCTCTCCTTCAGCAATGCGTCGACCGCAACTCCGTGCGATCGACGCGCGCAGTCCACGCGCACCTCATCAAGACTGGAAGCCACCGCGACCTTTTCCTCTCCACCTCCCTCGTTAATGCCTACTGCAAATGTGGTTCCGTCGAAGACGCCCGCAAGCTGTTCGATGAAATGCCTCGCCGGAACATCGTCACATGGACCGCCCTCATCACGGGCCTCAATCGCAATTCGCTGCCGGATCAGGCCTCCCTGGTCTTTCTCCAACTTCTGCGCTCCGGCGCTTACCCAACCAACTACACTCTGGGTGCTGCTCTCAGCAGTTGCTCCGCTTCGTATGACCGTCAGCTTGGCAGGCAGATACACGGATACATCATCAAGTATGGTGTTGCGTGCGATACGAGTGTTGCCAATTCACTCACCAGTTTCTACGCCAAGTTCAGGGAGCTCGAGTCCGCGCTCAGGGTCTTTGATAGCATTTCTGATAAGAATGTCATCTCGTGGACTACCATTATATCTGGTTGCAGCGATAATGGTCATGCTGAATTGGGGCTGAGGATCTTCGTCGATATGCTTCTGGAGGGTGCCAGGCCCAACGAGTTCACATTGACTGGCGCCATGAGCCTCTGTTGCGTCCTCCAGTCTCTGGCTCTAGGGAAGCAGATCCATGCGCTATGCGTCAAATTCGGATGCGAATCGAGTCTTCCGGTTAGGAACTCTGTCATGTATCTGTATATGAAATGTGGTAAGATCGATGAGGCGCGGAAGTTGATTCTTGATACGGAGGCCATCAATCTGATTACGTGGAATGCTATGATAGCCGGCCATGCCCAATTGATGGACCTGACAGATGATGGGATTGCCGCCTATCATCGAGGTGTCGAAGCGTTTGAGATTTTCTTGAGGCTAAACAGGTCGGATATGAAGCCAGACCTCTTCAGCTATTCCAGCATCTTGACGGTTTGCAGCGGTCTGGCAGCCTTGGAGCAAGGTGAACAAGTTCATGCCCAGATAACCAAATCAGGGTACTTGTCGGATGTTGTCGTCAGCAGCGCTCTGGTTAACATGTACTCCAAGTGCGGGAGCATCGAGGATGCGGGTAAAGTGTTTGTGGAGATGCCCACCCGGACTATGATTTCTTGGACTTCGATGATTGCAGGATACTCTCAACATGGTCGAGCCGAGGAAGCTATACTACTTTTTGAGGACATGAGGCTGGCCTGTGTCAGACCAAACCAGGTAACTTTTGTCGCGGTCCTTTCTGCTTGTAGCCACTCAGGCCTGGTTGACAAGGCTGAGTACTATTTCAAAATGATGAAGGATGAGTACAGCATCAAACCGGTGATGGACCATTATGCGTGCATGGTTGATATGTTTGTGAGGCTGGGCCGGTTGGATGAAGCACTTGGCTTCATTAGAACAATGGATTTTGAACCAAATGAGGTCTTGTGGACTATAGTACTTGCTGGATCTAGAAGCCAGGGAAGAATGGACTTAGCATTCTATGCCGCTGATAGATTGCTTCAACTCAAACCTAGATGCCCAGAGACGTACACATTACTTCAGAACATGTATGTATCTGCAGAGAGATGGCAGGATGTATCAAGGGTGAGGAAAATTGTGAAAGAGGAGCAGATTGGTAGCATGAACGATTGGAGTTGGATCAGCATCAAAGACAAGATCCACTCCTTCAGAGCAGATGACAGATCTCTTTCGCAATCTGTACAGATGCAGGATTTGTTGGGAAGTTTGCTTGAGAAAGCGAAAGGTATGGGTTACATTGCTCAGAGGAGCTTGGAGACATTCCAAGACGATGGAAGAGCCTCCGTCGTCCATCACAGTGAAAAGTTGGCCATTATATTCGGCTTGATGAATACATCAGATGGAGCAACCATTCGGGTGGTTAAAAACACCACTATATGTGGGGATTGCCACGGTGCGATTAAATTCTTTTCTATACTGACTGGAAGAGAAATCATTGTTCGAGATAGCAAAAGACTACACAGATTCAAAGAAGGCAGATGTTCTTGTGGGGATTTCACCATGTCCATTTAATGGTTAACACCTTGCCTTTACTTCCCCGTGAGGTGTACATGGCCTCGGATGAGGCGTGCAGGCCGCGGTTGCTAACAAAGCATGAAGGAGCGTGACTGTATTGTTGCAGAAGTTTATTGAGGAATTGGAATTTTATCATCTTTGGAAGCTGCTAGGATCTTGGCGTGTCAGAATTCATTCTAAGGAAGCACAGTACTTGAGGTATTTTTTGGGCTCCCTGAGTTATACTTCTTTTCATTTTGTTACTGATCTCTGAGTGATTATTGTGGGTTTGTTGTGTTCCTCGATTTTTCTTTGAAGCTTTCTTGGATTAATCAAGAAAATTCTTGATGATTGTTTACATGTTACCGTGATGCTCTGCATAGTTGGACACAACCACCTGTTTCTGGTATTACATGTTTACATATTTTCTTGTATTCATTAGAAGGGAAATTTGCAATGTATATATTTGATGATTTATTTTACACTGTGGAGTGTAGAGATATATTCATATTTATATATTGTTTTCTCAGTTTATTTTTCTTTTGTCTATCTTGTGTAATTTACACATAGGTCTCTCCTCTATGTAAGAGAGCGTATGATTCCATGGAATAAATAAGTCACTCATTTTTCTCAACATGGTATCAGAGCGGCAGTCCTAGACCGGAGCTCTCATACCCATACACCCTATCCCCGCCACGCTGCCCTTTCTCTCTTCCTCCATCGCCCCCTCCAGTGGATGTTGCCGCCACAACTAGTGGTTTCCAGCAGGCGCCACTGCCCTACCAGCAGTCGTCACCCTCCAACGGGCTCTGCCACACCTACTAGTGGCTGCTGCCGCCCCAGTGGGCGCCGTCGCACCTCAGTGGTCACCACACCTCTCAACGGGTGTCGCTCCAGCAACTCCCGTCCCTTAAAAGGGTGCCACTGCACCCCCTTGTCTCTCATCGGGTGTAGTCACACCTCCATCTAGGGCTCATCTTTCTATAGGTGTCCGGTTTGCCTTGGGTCCGGAGTCTTCGACCCTTGATGGGATTGGTTGCTTTAGTCTACACATGCAACTGAATGCCTTCATGTCTGTGCAGACAAGAGTTTCTAGTCTGCAACCCTAGTCTTCTTCAACCGATAACAAGTCAGAAAGCAAAGCTGATATCCCCGTCACATGCGCATTCTGTGGTCCAACACCGATAATCAAAATGGACGGGTCAAACTACGAGTTATGGGCCATGCAGTTCATGAGCCTGATGAAGCATATGGGTAAGAAGCACATTCTTACCGAAGAATAGCTGGTGGAGAAGACAAGGACACATGCCTTGTGCGAGGCAAACGATGCCTACTCACAAGTCTGGCTACCTGGTACATCCACACCAGAGATATCCAATGACGTTCTGTATTAGCTCACTGCAAAGGCTATGTAGGACATTCTTGTCGCAACCTATTTACAAGCAAAGAGTGAGACGAAGATTCTACAACTCCAGCATGACATTTTTACTATAAAGCAGAACAGATGACCCCTTCATGCACACTACACGGCCCTGAGAGGGATGTTTGAGAGGCTTCACAGTTTTATACCCCTCGCAGCAACTCTTGAACAACAGAAGACATATCGGAATGCCACAATGGTTGGTGTCTTCCTGGTATCATTAGATTCACAGTATAATGCAATATCTTTCCAGATCTTGGCAGACGCTACTATTCCACCTATAGAGGAAGCCTTTCGTCGATTGAGCCAGATCAACATTTCATCTCCTACTCCAATGCCAAATTCATCTGGTATGGTAGGCTCCCGTGGAAGGGGGTACCTCTCAGTTTCGTGGTTGTGGACCATGTCGATCTGGACATACAGAGGACACATGCTATTCCAAGTATGGATTTTCAGCATCCGCATGTGTTGTGGAACAAGGTGCAGCTCCAGCATCTGCATCTGCATCTTCATCGGAGCAGAGATATGATGATCTTGTTTCCCGTTTGAGGGATATTATGCCTCTGACCAATTCCAGTGCATCTAATCTCGATGTGGCGACCTCTACTGGGGCCAGCACCTCAGGTAGCATTATTGCATCTACTTCTTGTCATGGTTCTGATATTACAGAGTGGAATATGGATTCCGGGGCAACACATCACTTGTGTGGCAATAGAGATATGCTTACTGCGTATTTGCATATTCTTTCAGGATAGACTGTCGTCATAGCTGATGGGACTCATTTCCCAATCACAAGACATTGGGAGAGTAGTTTGACACCATCCATATGTCTGCAGAATGTGTTACATGCTCCAGATTTCTGTATGAACTTATTGCCTATCAATTAGATTACTAGAGATTTGAACTGTCGTGCTATATTTGACCCATTGTCTCTTATTTTTCATGACATACTAACTGGCAGGGTGATTGGTTGTGGCCGTGAGCAGGGAGGTCTTTACAGATTGGTTCAAACTCCTTGTGCTGCTGGATTATCATCTTAGTCCACTTGTCTCCATTCACATGGCATATGTGTTTTAGTCATCTTCCCCTCCAAAAGTTACGTCATGTTCATCCTCATATCTCACCTCGAGCTTCATTCGATTGTGAGGCATGTTTTGTTGGGAAAGCATCATCAGTCTGTTCTTCTTAGTCATCAGAGTCGGAGCAATCGTTCTCCTTTTGAGTTGTTACATGAAACATCTGGGGTCCGAGTCGGGTTCCTGATCATCATGGACACCGTTTGTATTTAGTTGCAGTGGATGATTTTTCTCATTTGTCATGGGTGTTTCTGATGAAAAATAAGTCTGAGGCTGGGAACTTGATTCAAACCTTTCTTAATGAAGTTCATAATATTTTTTCTTCGAATATCAAGATTGTGAGGACTGACAATGCTTTAGAATTTTGTACTCGTGATCTTACTCAATACTTCTCCTCTCATGGTATAATTCATCAAAGAACATGTGCTTACATGTCCAAACAAAATGGCGTCGCTGAAAGAAAACATCGCCATATCCTTGATGTTGCTCGTACCCTTCTTATACAGAGCCATACTCCTCACTCGTTCTGGGGGGATGTCGTTCTTACAACCAGCTACCTTATTAATCGGATGCTACCATCTATTTTGGGAAAGAAAGTCCCCTTCTTAATTGTCTTCCCAGAGATGGAGTTGTTTACTATCGGTCCTCGTGTGTTCGGGTTTGTTTCCTTTGTCCACAATTTTTCCCCTGGAGTTGACAAGCTCTCTCCTTGAGCTGTCAAGTGTGTGTTTATTGGGATATTATAGGACTTAAAAGGGATATAGATGTTATGATCTCGTGCACAGGAAATACTATATCAGCGCATGTCATATTTTTTGAGTTCATAATATATTTCTCCTAGTTGATCACTTGGCTCCCTCAGACTCTGATGCCGAAATATACATTCCACCTCCACCTCTATCCTCACCACACCTTCATTACCATCCTCACCATTTCAGTCTCCTACACCATCACCACTGTCATCTCATGTCCCTCAACCTATTATCCCAGTTCCTCCATTACCACTGCACTACAGTTGTCAGCTTCCTCCTGCTCATGTTCATAGCACGTTATCCAGCTTGCATGAGGTATGTCATGAATACAATATTTCTAACGATGGATCTGGAGATGTGTCTCAGTAGAAACCATTGCAGCAGAGCGTAGTACATGAGACTATTGGGGACACAACCGACAACCTTGATGTGCCCATTGCTATTCAAAAGTAGAGACGTTCTTGTGCATCATATCCTATTGCTTCTCAGGTGTCGTTCGAACATCTTAAAGGAGAATTCAGGTGATTTACTGTGGCTTTGTCTATTGTGGACATTCCACAGAATTATCAAGAGGATTTGAAGGCTAATTAGCGGCGCAAAGCAATGGAGAAGGAGATGGTTGCTTTACAGTCCCTAGGCACTTGGACCTTGGTACCAACCCCTAGTGTGTCATCTGTGGTAAGTTGCAAATGGATTTTTACTGTGAAGTACCATGCAGATGGGAGCCTTGATAGGTACAAGGTTAGGCTAGTCACATGAGGTTTTACTCTGACGTATGGGGTGGATTATCTAGACACATTCTCTCATGTTGCTCGACATTCTACACTACCGATTCTCCTAGCGTTGCAGTGGTACATGATTGGTCATTGTTCCAACTAGATGTTAAAAATGCTTCTTGTATGGTGATCTTCAGGAAGAAGTCTACACGTAGCAGCCTCTGGGGTTTGTTGCTGAGGGGGAGTGTCAGCATGTGTGTAGACTCCATAAGACAATACATGGCCTTAAACAGAGCCCAAAAGCTTGGTTTCAAAAGCTCTCATATTTGTTTGAGAAGCAGGGGTTCAGAAGGTCGAATGCTTTCTATCTTTGTACATAAATTCTACAGAGGTTCAATAGCTATTATTGTGTATGTTGATGATATATTGGTTACATGCGATGATAGTCAAAGGATAAAAATGGCGAAAGAATCTCTAGGCAATCCGTTTGTCACCAAAGATCTTGCCACCCTAAGATATTTTCTGGGGTTAGAGTTTGCCAGAAATCAACAGGGTCTTGTGATGACCCAAAGAAAGTATGTCACTGACATGCTAAATGAGACATATATGCTTGGATGTCAACCAGCTACTACCCCTATGGATCCAAGCATGAGATTGTATGATGACGATACCCATGAGGTAGACAATAGAAGATATAGAGAGCTCGTGGGAAAGCTTCTCTATGTAACCATCACTAGACCTGACATCTCCTTTGCAGTCAGTCAGGTTAGCCAATTCATGGAGCAGCCGTGTCAGGTACATATGGATGCTATACATATGATATTAAGGTATATGAAATCATCTCCAGATGCAGGTTTGCTATTCAGGAAGGATAAGATGTTACTATTTCCGCATGCGCAGATGCAGACTATGCCAGGTGCCATAAGGACATGAAGTCCACGTTAGGCTTTGCTATATTCATTGGAGGTTAAATTGTTTCTTGGAAAAGCAAGAAACAGACTGTGGTGGCCAGATCTAGTGCAGAATCTGAGTACATGGCTATGGCACATGCAGGTACAGAAATGATGTGGGTTCGAGCAGTACTAGCAGATCTACACATTGATGTTCCTCTTCCTATGCCACTAAATTGTGATAATTAAGCTGCATTATTCGTTGCAAATAACCTTGAGAGGACGAAGCGTATTGAAGTTGACTGCCACTACATACGTGACATGGTCTAGAAGGGCTTCATTTCCACTTCCCATGTCTGCTTAGGGGACCAAACTACAGATATCTTTACCAAGGCATTGCTCATATGACCATTCCAAAAGTGTTCATCCAAGCTGAGCATGATTGACATCTATGCTCCATCTTGAGGGGGAGTATAGAGATATATTCATTTTTATGTATCATTTTCTCAGTTTATTTTTCTTTTATCTATCTTGTGTAATTTACCCATACGTCTCTCCTCTATATAAGAGAACCTAGGGTTCTATGGAATAAACAAGTCGCTCATTTTTCCTAACATGGAGTAATCATACTCCTGAGCTTTTTTTGTTGAAAAAGTATGAGTGAATAATGGTAGCAATGTTGAAATTTTTCTTTTGGTGTCATTGTGAAAACAAAGCTAGATCTTGTAGAGAAGCAAAACTTTAAACCTTTATAATTTTCTGCAGTCCCTGCAGTGGACCGCAGTATCTACTAATTGAATAATTAATGAGTTAAGACTGAGAAAACTTCCTTGTTCAACAGTTAAAAGAGTTCTTCCCTAAAATCTATTTAATAATAAGTCCAGCCATACCAGAGAATTCAATAATCTACGGGTAATAAAAAAATGGAAAGCATCAAAAGATAACGCATAGATTGATAAGGCAGAGTAAGAGACTTCAAACATGTCCTTCCGAGAATCCACAAATCAAACAACAAATATCTTTCGAATTGAAGAACATTCCATAATGAGCAAGACAGAAAAATAAAATACAGAAACGAGACCCGACTGAATAGCTTTAGATTGGAACACTGGTGATCAACAAACGGATGCAATGAGATGCCTTCCACCAGAATCTGCATGCACAAATTGGAAGATGGATTTGATGACCTCAGATGGCCCTGGCTTTGATGATGTCCATGCTCATCTCGCTGGGATCTGTTGCCTGCACCTCCACTTGGATTCCATCAAGCTCCCTTTTGAATCTGTCCTTGGAGCTTGCATACAACATCTTGCTCCTCACCCTCGACCCATCAGGAGACCTGCATGGACAAATGCAAAATGGATCTGACATCCATATATTATTGATATCTTCATAGAAATAGAAAATACTTGTATTGATACCCCACGAATATAATATTCTTCTCCCAAGTATATTTATCGAAACAAAATATATCTAGCAGATTAAACTATATGCAATTGGCATAGTATCCGTCTACAGAATATTTTAACAGATTAAATATAATTTGAATGAAAAAGATATGTATTCTGTATAATGTGGTATCTTGTGAATATGTTTATGTGAAATTATAAAAAAGATATGAGAGCCAAGTTTTCAGATCAGGTCCTTTCAGGGATTGGTGTACATCCTTATTATAGAAATGTGGAGTTGTGCCGATATAAACCCACTGTTTATGGGAAGATTGTGTCCATACTCTTTGCCATTTTTGGGATCTTGAAAAGGGTGGTTCTAGGATGCAAAAACAATTGATCATTATCAATTTTTTTGGCAAAATTAAGGAGGATCTTTGTAGCAGGTATAGATGCACATTTCCAAATAGCATTTGGTCAACTCTCAGGAGAATCAATAAAAACATATGAGAACTTACCATGCGATAAAGAAGATCTTACTCTTCTGGCAGTTCTCATCAGTCGTAAAGTCGAAATCGTATACGGCGTAGCGGCACTCATTGGCGGGGAGGCTGGAGGTGAAATCTTCGTAGCTCTCATCTGGTTGCCCCAGCTTCTCCACAGCCACTTGTTGTATCTTCTCATCGATCTTGAACACTATAAACCTGAAGATCCTCTTAGCTTTCAGCTCCAAGAACTTGAGCTTGCAATCATCATGCACTGCCATCCCTGAGGCCGAGTTTGCCTGCACGTGTATCCATGCATACGTTCAAACCTCTGCATCCAAATCTGTGCGCATATATGTGTATGTATTCTTTTATATGTACTTAACAGATCAATCAATGAGAAGTTTGATTATAAAATTTTGACTGGATGGAAACAAAATATACAATCAGTTCTGACAGAAGGCTGACCAAATTTATGAACAGTTGTATAGGATGAAATTCCAGAACTATCAGATAATAAATGCGAATCCTAACAGATAGCCATATACTTTGCATAAATGTTAAAATATCAGCAGAGATCACCAAAATGATCATAAAGAAATCGATAAATTAGATGTTCCATTTTGTTTTGCTTACCATGTTGGCCTGACTGGAAGGAACTAACGGGCAGTTTCTTTTCCTTCTTTCTGGCAAAAGATGCGAGAGACCTCGAGAGGTCCAGAGGGAATGAGATGAGATGGAGAGAAAGTGACCCTATTTGGGAGGAGGGGGGAGAGTGGGATGGAGAGAGAAGAGTGAAGGGCAGTTGGATCTATTTGATTGAGGCCTTCCAACGTGTTGCCTATTCCTGGTGGCTGTCTCCCACCGTCAGTTGCTTCTGCCCCCGCAAGCCCCTCAACCTATTAATGGGTCAAATACCCTCCTCCACCTCCAATCAGATTGTGTATTTCAATATTCTTAGGTCTCTCTCTTTTATCAAATAATGGGTCCATTTTTTGATATTTTTTCCCCTGATGCATATGCATGGTCCTCTATCCCCCTCTCTCTAAGTTTTATTTATGCATCATTCAGTAATTCATACCACAACTAAGCTGTCAATGTATTAGAGTGGATCCTCTGCAGTACTGCAGAGTCTGCTGCAATCAATCCGAGCTGCCCGATCGGATCGAGCGGTTCACACGAATTTCCACGGTATGAACCCACAAAAACAGGGGATTTGTGTGAACCGGGATTTGTGCGAACCACTCGATCAAGATCGAGCGGCAAAGGTGTTTCATGATTTTGCAGCAGAATCTGCAGTACTGCAGAGGAACTGATCCCGTCCATATATTGTTTTCTAAGTACCATATCTCATGTATCTGAACCCGAATCACATTTTACACGAGTTTGGTAATTTTATTTTGGATTAGATTCATGTTGAGTTGTGAACGATATCTTGAACTGGATTCATTTCGGTTTGAATTTTAAATGTTAAATGATTCTTTAAAACAAAATTGAATTATTTTATACGGAAATATTATAAATTATAAATTGTTTTTTATGATTCAATGTTTCGATAAAAATAAGTAGGATAAGTAAAAACGAAGGAAAATTCTTAACTTGAAAAGATTGTAATCAAGCTAAGTAAATCATGTTAATATTTAAAAATTAAAGCCATGATCGTAATTTCAATATGCGAAGGAACAATCGAGCTTGCATATTTTTCGTGTGATTATTGTATCGTCTTGTCAATGATAGACAACATTGATAGTTATCGTGCGAGGATAAACACTACAAGAAGAAGATCGAGGAGGGATATACAAATAAATTACAAACCATAGTAATTGTCAAGGATGAATTCAACATAACATGACTATTGCCTTCATATGCAGTAAGATCAATGGAGCAACACCATCTACCCCAAGGTTGATGGTAATGCCGGTATCATATATTGAAAGTTTAATGAGTCCTAAATTCTTCTACCTTATTCATGCTCTTTGTGCTAAAACCTTTAATAAATGCATGGAAATATCAAGTAACATGCATTGTGTAAATATAATAATAAAAAGTTTACATCGAAACAAGTAAGCGGACAACAAGCTGCGCTGCTAATCAAGTAACTACACATTAGTACAACAAAGATATAAAAATATAATAAAAATTAATTGAAAATATTAAAACATTACGAAGAATTCAAAGAAGGAAATTCAGAAAAAGAATAATGCATTGTGAATATGTATTATATGAGCAATAAAACAAACCTGGAAAAGAATATATGATACATTGTTACTCCTAACCTATAGAAGAATTTAAAATAACTTCTTCGAAAAACAAGGAAAAAATAGTTAAAATAAGAAAAATGATAATTCAATTTAATTTGTGCATACACATACTACATATAGCTAAGTCATATCGATAAAATACTTTTAATTTTTTATTCAAATAAAACTAATCATTTATGTTCCTTAAAAAGAAAAATAAGTTACATGAATAAAAAAGATTTCAATAAATGCAATTCCAATTTTTCAAATTTATAACTATTTATAGAAAACATCAAATTAGCAAAACTTACCTTTAAAGTTTCTATTTTCATGAAACTACATCGTAAAAATACCAACAAAATTGTAAAACTTAAAATACAAAAAATGAGTTTTTAATCCATTGTACAATTGTATTAATAATAAGAGCAACCTTCAAACATTTTTAATCTTTTTCATATAAGCTCCAATTAAGTTGATTTTTTTGCACCATCTCTAGAAAATAATGAGACATAAAATAAAATATGTTAAAAAAATTACCTCAAGTACATGAATAATAAAGTAATCATCCCCTCCTCCGATTATCTTCCCCGCCTCTAATCATCATCAATAATAAAAAAATTCAGAGTGTGTTAATTTACTCGAATTTTAGCACAAGTGAAGTTTTGATTTCAAAATGAGATTTTTTTATTTTACTTGGGTAAATCATGAGATCAAACTTGAGGCGACAACATAGTTATTAAGCTAAATGGTGTATATAGATGGACAATGTGTCTATGTGTATATGAGATTCAATTATTTAAATCTAAGGATGTGTTTGGTTACCGAGTTAGCCCATGTTAAATTGGGGGAGGTAAATCGTTTTTGTATTTTGGTGTTTGGGTAGAGGGTGAGGGGTTGAGTGGGTTTGTTGTGATGTGATTGTATTAAAGTTTGGAGAAGTAAGTAGTTATTATGATATGATTGTATTAAAGTTTGAAAAAAAGAGTAGAAGGTGAGTAGTTTATAATTTGAGTAAAATGGGGCTCCTCCCCGGGAGTAGCCAACGGGTTGCTCCCACCCTCATTTTCCACCCATTTTTTTATTTTTTGGAAAATAAAAATATGTATATTCGTCACTATATCACTCTAATGTTCCATTAAAATTTCGTCAGAAATAGAGACTCCTATGCTCCATCCAGAATAGGTCGATTACAACAATTCTAAGACCGTTAAAATTACATGTTCTAGATGAAGGGTATAGAAGTGTCTGTTTTTGACGAAATTTTAATAGAATGTTAGAGGGACATAGTGATGAATATACAAACTTTTATTTTTAAAAAAATAAAAAATAGGCAGAAAATAGGGGTGGGAGCAACCCCATTTTACTCTTATAATTTTTAAATGATATAATGGTATAATAAATTATTTTTGATGGAATTGGTGAAAAAATAATTTATTTAATGTTTAAATAAAGAAGGGAGAGTGGGACCCGCTACTGAGAGAAAAGAGGGGTTCTGGGTAGGGATGAGCATTGGGCTGGGTCGGCCTGGTCCAGTCTGAAGCCCAGCCTAAAAAGCCCGGCCCAGCCTGTGCCAAACGAACATTGGGCCGAACTTGGGCCCAATATTTAGCCTAAAATTTTTTGTCCATGGCTCGGGCTTGGCTTGACACAGCCCGATCCGACCCATGGGCCCGACCTGAAGAGAGCCTGAACATTTCCTGTATACTACACGTCTAGAAACTCTCACCAGTTGCATGAACACTCTGTTCATGTATCATGTCTTCATATAATGTATATAAATCAAGAAATTCGGGTGTGGGACATATGAGTTGATGATCAATGTGTTTGGAATTAATTTTTATTAATTAGTTTATGGTTTAGATTCTGCTGGTTATTCTTGAATTTCTTAGTGTTCATTTTTTTCCCGTCAGAGTATTTTCTGTTATTGAACCTTTACCCAATATGGGCATTATGCTCATTTTTTTAACATGCAGTGCCGGATGCACATGTTTTTATTAACTGTGTAAGTTTGGTTCACTCATTCAATTTCTGTAATGAGAGACATGATGGTATCTAACATTGAGTGCACTTATATAAAATGAGAAGTCATCTGCGGTAGAATTGAGTTTTAGTTATTTCATAAGTATTCTGGCATATATTTTAATCAATTTTAGCTAATCTCACTTGAATTGAGTTTAACTTTAAACAAAACTCAAAGTTAATAATCTATAATGGGTGAAGATGAGCCGGGCCGACCCATAGGAATTGGGCCGACCCTGGGCTTCGGCTGAACCAAAAAAATTTTTGCTGACCTAGGCCCGATCCAAGGCCCGAAGTTTTTAAACGGGCTTGGGTATGAGCCCTTCAGTGCCCAGCCCAACTCGGTCCATGATCATCCCTAGATATGGGGTAAACCTCCCCAAAAAAGGAGAAAGGGGAGGGAGGGGATAACCTCCACACCTAAAGGTTTTTATGTATTTTTTATTTCTACAGGTATAATATTACAATATTTTTAATATTTTTCTAAATAGGGTTCCTACAAGATACACTACAACTATGCAAGCCTTCGTGGACGATGTATGAAGTTCAACATTATTGGTGTTTTAAGGACATAGCTCAACATTTTTACTTAATAGCCAACAATGATAGATATATGTGGTTCAATAACCACTACCAAATGTCACTACCAAGTAACATTGTAGTATTTGGTTGTACCATCGATAGTCTCATGGTCATCCACGAAGGGCATAGGATCCGCTGCCTAAAAAGCTATACATGTAGACAGCTTTGCTAACCGTTGATTTATAATATCAAATTATTTTGAAAAAATAAAAATCATGTCCAAAACTTATAATTTTGCATGTTCCAGTATTCTTTACAAACCACAAATATATATTTATGATTTGAATGTATATATCACAATAAAGATAGATATAATACATATAAGGAACTAATTGATCATCAGTATCATTTTACTTCGGAATGGGGAAGGAATCACTGCCCATTTAATTGGCAAGGAGTTTAGCCATTAGTGCATGAGTTTTTATCAAGCAACTCATTATTTAATTGAATGTTTTTTTGGTAAGTAAGTAAATTTTCATTGATGAAGAATTGTGCAATTACAAGAATATCCCAACTAGGAAATCGTAGACATAGAGCCACAATCAAAAAACAAATTGAAGCAGATCAAAATGCCATAAACAGCCATAGGCTCACCGGGCTCCAGGGAGCCAATTGCCCAGCCAATGTATCAGGTCATCAGAACATGTGTAGCACAGATAGTTTCACGAGACAACGCCGGCCAGTAGAGAGGGTACCAGTAGCCCATCTAGAATTGTGCTCCCTCCAAACCGTCCAAGTTGTGGCAGCAAGTGCAGAACTGAATCGACGGGTTAATTCCTTTCCTTGCAGAGAGTTAGCCCAATCCAGAATGTCAAGCAGAGAGAACGTTGGAGGCAACGGGAGGCTCAACCCAGAGAGAACAAGTTGCCAGACGTAGGTAGAGAAGCAGCACTGGAAGAAGATGTGGTCACGTGACTCCATTGCGAGGCCACAAAGGTAGCAAGGTCTAAGCGCCGTGATGCCGTGTCGCTCCAGCCGGTCAAGCGTCGGTAGTCGATTCAGTACTGCACGATACAATGTGCACGAATGTTTAGGGGCAGAGCATGAATTCCAAACAATGGGCGCCCAAGGAACCACCGGAGCACATTGACGCACAAGATCCACAGCGTCGCGGAAAGTAAAGCCATTAGAGGAGTGGATCCAAGTGACCATTTGGGGTGGTGGAGATGGCGCTACGGATGATGTCTCGCCCAGCAAGAATAGCGTGCCAAACCGAAGAGGCATTGGAGGTCGGCTCGACCTCCCAGAATGTAGCAGAATGAAGGTATTTGCACCTCATAAAGTTCGCCCAGATTGACTGGTCAACGGTAAGCACCCGCCAAGACCAAGCCACAATCATCGCAGAGCGCAGAGAAAGTAATGGTCTGAGCCTAAGGCCTCCCTCAGCCTTCGGGAGACACGCAATGTTCCAGCTCACGTCATGACTGGTGAGCGCGAAATTCACCTCTTAATAATGTGAAATTTGTCGTAGTATAGGAGGCAAATTTGGTTCAGCAAAAACCACAATTTTTGAATGTTGTGGAATAATTTTTACTTGGCAAGTCTACCAATGTCGAACATAGGGACACGGCTGCCTAATATGTTTATCGAATTTCGATTCATGATGGCACAATGTGAATTAATTCCAATTTCAGGTCCATATGAAGAATTATGCAATTTACAAAGCGATGCTAAGATGGATGCATATTTTTTATTGATTTTTATGCAAGTTAAAGACATGCATGAGCAAGTATGCAAGAGAATTTATGTGCAAATTAAAGACTACAATTATACCCTAAAATTTATGAGCAACATAATAGAAAATGAAATCAAGGTCAATTTTGAACACACATGAACAACGGTCATCAAATCAAAGCAAGACAAGGAGAGTAGGGTCCCATTTTTTCATATAAAAATTCACTTTAATTAAAACAGGAGTAAATGAAAAATTAAGCATGCTAGAATGTAGAGGACAAAACAAGGATAAAAACGACACTAAAATCATGCAATTTGGACATATGATGCTCAAGTTATGCTAAAAACAGTGCACGAGCATAATTGTAATAAAAAATACAATAAAATAAAGGGATAAATATTGCATTTAGGTCCCTAGAAGGACATAAATACAATTACCAAAAACTGCCTGGGCCCATTTGTAATTTCTCCATTGCGTGCAGGGGCATTTTTGTAAATTCTGAAACCTTCGAGGGGCTCCCTGTAAAATACCCAGGCACGCACGTGAAGCACGTGCCTGGGGACCAAAATGCAATTCTTCAAAGTATCGGGGTCTTTTGTGCAATTTTCCCAGGCCCTCACGTGCGAGGCACGTGAGGCACCCAGGCTCGGGACACGTGGTGCGGTCTGGAGGTCCGGATTGAGGTTCAGGTGACCCGAGCCTGTGGGTTGGGCTGAAGGCTCGGGTCCATCACGTGTCATCGTCTGAGCCATCCGATCCATCTGGATCGGACGATACCTATGTCTTCATTCTCCTCCACAGGTCCCCGGAGAAGGCGGGGCTCCGGCGACCTGCCTTTAGCTCCGCCAAGCCCCAAGGAGTCGTCTGAAGGTCGAGGAAGATAGATGGGCTTCTGGCGGAGATGCTGGAGGGGTGGAGAGGCTCCGGGGACGATCGGAGGTCAAGGTCGGGGAAGCCTCGTCGGAGCAGAAATGCGTGAAGGTGGTCCGATGCAGACTCCGGCCAATGTTTGGGGACCTGCAATTGTTAGATAGCCGAAACGTGCGGTGAATGGCGAGAGAAATGGGTGAACGGAGGCCGTGGAGGTGACAGGAATGGTGGCATGAGGTCATCTTCTCCGACGGATTGGGAGGAGAGGGGAATCGGAGCGGGGGAGGATATGGAGAAGGGAAAGGGGGTAGGCGAGGGTGCTGGAGGCGTGGCGGAGCTAATGGTGAGGTCGGATGAGGGTGACGGTGAACGTAGGTGGCTTGATAAATTGGAGAAAATGAACGAAAAAGAAGGAGGAAGAAGACCTCGTCGGGGAGGGGAACCCTGGCGGAGGAGTTGCTTGGGATGAGGCTCGGA
Source organism: Ottelia alismoides (assembly GCA_037367405.1). Lineage (NCBI taxonomy): Eukaryota > Viridiplantae > Streptophyta > Magnoliopsida > Alismatales > Hydrocharitaceae > Ottelia > Ottelia alismoides. The sequence goes on along the minus strand of JAZKJV010010327.1, from coordinate 185,419 downwards.
AGAGCCACGGGGTTGTCGCCCAGCTGGTCAGCAAGCCAGCGAGCTCGGAGGTGCGCGGAGACACTGGGACACGGCGGAGCACCGCCGTGGGTTGACACCAGGCTGAAACCATCTTCGCCTCGACATTCCGCCCCTCCGCTGTCACCGGAGGGGCGGAGGAAGCTAGGTTTTAACCCAATAACGGTGGACGGGGAATTACGGAGGCGGAGGAGATGGTTAAATAGGCGGAGGCGACTGGGGGTTATGTTGATGGCGAGGCATTTTTCACTAGAGGTTTAATGGTGAGGGGGGTAATGGCGAGGGGTGATGGTGGCGCGAGGATGGCGGAGGGAAGGGGTACGCGGGGCGACAATCAGGAGAGAGAGACATGGCCGGAGTGGGCTTCCAAAATAGGAAGGGGGAGCATGCGTTACGAGGTGAAATGGCTGAGAAGAAGGGGGTTACGAGGAGGAAGACGATCTCCCAACCGTGGGATCTAACGATCCGACGGCTAGGATGGGAGCGCAAAGAAGCGGTTGTGATTGGAAGATGGGGCAGATCTAACGGCTGATGTGAAGATGTGACGTGGCGCAATAAGGGGCGTTGGATGATAGGTCGATCGGATGGCTATGGAGAAGGGGCGACATGGCATGCGGGTAGGCGTTGGATAGGAGATTGATCCAACGGTTGGAAAAAAGGGGGAACGTGGAGTGCGGACGACCGTGGGATGGGGATGGGATCGGAGGGTTGAGATGAACGAGTGACGTGGAGCGTTGAGGGACGTTGGATGAGCAGGAGATCGAGCGGCTGAGGATTAGGCGCTAGTGGGCGGCCGTGATCTGATCTGGAGATGGATCCGAGGGCTGAGAAGTGGAGTGGTAGTGGACGGCTCAGATGGAGTGGATCAGACGATCAGAATGAAGGTTGGGTGGCGAGAGAGGAGGCGGGCCACGTGGGCGGCCCAAAGGGCGCCACATGGCCCAATGAGAAAATTCACAGTACAATTATAAAGAAAAATAGAAAAGAAATAGTTAGAGGCCGAATTAGGAAAAACGTCAAAACATGAAAGTTGCTCGTCTCGACGAGATCTACAACTTTCATGTTGGTCAAAAAGCCAAAAGAGGTCAACTGTACAAAATGTATTTTTGGGGGTGTTTTTAGGGGAATAAAAACACCGATTTTGTGGTTTTGAGATGTTTTTGTATTTTTTAATATTTTTAATGGTTTTGTGAAATATAGATAATTAGTCTACCTAATTTTTAGGGGGTTTTGAGGATAAAATAATTACAAGAAAAATAGAGGAAATTAAATACAATAAATTAGTGGTAATTTATACACAATATACTACAGGATAAAAATAAGGAATTAGAGGGTATTTTTATTGGATTGATTAAGCAGGGGTTTTAATTAGCGGCTTTTGGCATGATGAATACGAGATTCATCAATGACGCCCGTAACACCAAAGGAAGTTAGTGCACAGCATATCAATGCGCCGCAAGGATAAAATTGGGAGGAGAGACCCTGCAGTCCAGTAGAGAAGCACACCAGAGACAACCGAGCGAAGGAGTTATAGCCGACCGACGAAAGAGAGGGCCTTGACTTTCCAGCCACCAAGCAAGGCCCCAACCCTGTCCTCCAACGCCGAGGCACTGACCCCTCTCTTGGAAGAAGAAGGTAGGGGGATCCCCAGGTAGGTAGTAGGCAGGGAGGACCTAAGAATTCCAAGTTGCAAAGTAACACCAAAGTCATCAGGGGCGCTCATGGGCCGAATTTACTTACTTTTCCTCGCGTTCATTTTGAGGCCCGATATTGCCTCGAAGTCTTCCAGCACCTCCCGGACCGCAAGAAGAGACGACGTAGCACCCTTACAGAAGAAGAGGATGTCATCACAAAAATGAGGTGGGTTGGGGCGCGAAGGCGGCCCCTTCCCAATGGCATGAGATCCCCTCTGTCCACAGCAGCCTCAAGAAGAAGAGACATCACATCCATGCCAATAGCGAACAAAAGAGGGCTGATCGGATTCCCCTGTAGCCCCGCAGGAGAGCCATTCACAAGAACTGAGAAGGACAAAGTAAGGATGCATTTAGCAATCGATCCAATCCAAACCTGTGGGAAACCCATACCTTCCAATCATTTAACGATGAATTGGTGCTCCATAGAGTCGAACGCCTTAGTAAGATCAATCTTTAGGCAAGCACGTGAGATATTAGTCCAACGATCAAAACCACAGGTAAGCTCTTGAGCCAACCTAGAGTTATCCCCAATTAATCTTCCCCTGATGAAGGCGGTTTGGTTGAGGGAAATTAGTTGTGGCAAGACCACTAGGAGGCGAGAGGTCAGGAGTTTTGAGAATATCTTGTAAGATACATTACAACATGAAATAGGCCGGTAGTCACCAAGACCCGAGGGAGAAGGAACTTTGGGGACCAGCGTTAGGGAAGTATGGTTAACTTCACAAACCATTATAATGATTTTAGCACACCATTGGCAATCTCTATCGTCAATGTCCCTGAAAGGGAGACTTTGGCATATGCATCATCCACCTCCCACGATGTGTTAACTCCAATCTTCTTCACCAACTCTTCCTCTATAAGAATGTGCTTCTTACCATTAAACTTCATAAGGCTCGTGAACTGCATATCCCAGAGCTCATAGTTTGTCTCGTCCATTTTTATAATAGGCGCTGGACCGGCCTCTAAAAGCATATGTGGCAGGTACATTGACTTTGTTCTCAGATATATTGTCATATGTGGAAAAGTAGGATTTTGTAAATAAAAAAGTGAATGTCTACCAAACATACGTAGATTTGAATGCATGTTTAGACTTATGCACCCAAATCCATCAAGTAGATGGAGAAATCGGTGTCGACGATGGAGCAGCTAGAAAGCGAGCCAATCACGGAGGTGTCGCACACGCAAGGGAATCATGCTGGCCAGTGCACAGTGGTGCGTGATGATGCATGAGGGCGTATGGTGACGCGACACGCGGTAATGCGCGAGGGCGTGTGGGGTGATGCGCGGCATGCAGTGATGAGCGAGGGCATGTAGGGGGGGGGACACAGTGATGGGTGGCGCACATGTGAAGGGACGAGGGCGGAGGGCGAGGTTAGGGTTTTGGGTACGAGAGCTCTATCCTAGGACCATCGCTCTTATACCATGTTAGAAAAAATAAAAAAGATGTTTATTCCATGGAACCCTAGGCTCTCTTATATAAGGGAGAGACCTATGGGTAAATTACATAAGCTAGACGTGAAGAAATAAAAATAAGAAACTAATACTCAGAGTACATAGATTTATCTCTATATTTATTGAAACAAAGAAATGTTGCAATTACATTTCTTAACCTTGCTATTTCTTTTGCTTGATTTTGTATTTTGAATGTGAATATGATATACGTGAGATGGGATGATGAGTATTGATATCCCGCAGAGGCGTAACAAAGGAGGAGGAGGAGGAGGCGACGATGGAAGAGGAGGAGGGGATTTTGGTGAGGGAAAATGCTTACTAGTTTGGAAGGGTGGAAAGGTAGTACTTTCTATCGATCCCCCTCCCCCCAAATATGACTACAATGTGTTCATATGGACATCCAACTAAATTACCTTGTACATGCAGACTCGAGTGGTGCCCTTTTGGAGCGCCGCCGACGTTGAGGATGTCAACCAAGGAGAGATCCGTCGGAGGTTGGTGCGGCCAAAGAGCGAGGACGAATAGCAACGGCGGCGTGAGGATCCGAAGCTCTGATACCAGTCTTGAACTCGTCGAGGTACGTGATGAATACCCATTCATCACTCTTTATTCTTCTATTTTAGCTACAAAAACCCTTTTCAAATACATGTAGATATGTGTAAATACAAATAAATACCAAAAGCATGCATTGTGTAAAAACCTATAATTAGCATGTTTTTGTGCACAAAATAAAAGAATAAAGAGCAAAAAGAAAAAGAGGGAAATATTTAGAATAAATATTGAGCAACCTAACCCAAGGGAGGGCTCAGCATGGGCCTGACCGCATAAAAGCCAAAGTAGAGGGAGATAGGAGCTCACATGTATATATTTGTAAATACATAAAACTTTATATTTTCCTCACCCAAAAATATCCTTGTCTATATTGTGTATATTTAGAAACTATTAAAAACAAAATAAAAAGATAAAAAGCAAAAAGATCAAAAACACTCTTCCTTCACCATGTGCATAAACCACACCAATGTATTTATTTAACCTTGTAAATAAATTCAATTATTTTCTAAACTTTTTGTGAATATTCTATGACATATGTTGTAAATAAAATAAATAACAAGAAACAAAACAAAAATCAAATAAAAATCACAAAATTAAAAATACAAAAATACATTGTATAAATACCATGTGTATAAGTGTATATAATTATTTATTTCACCCTTGTATATAAGTGATAAAAATAAAACAAAAATATTCTTTTATTCCTCATTTTATCTTGTAAATAAATAAAATACAAAATGAGCATAAAAATACCTAAAAATAACAAATAAAAAATCAAAAATAAAAATCCATATAGTGTACATATACCTATATATAGAGCTACCCTATTTTTATTTCCAAAAATTAATTAAAAATCACCAAAAAATAGAAAAAAATAAAAGAAAAATATTTCATGTTTTGAGTTTTATTTAATTCGACCTATTTCTGCCTTAAAATAAATAAACAAAATAGCACACACGTGGCAGCGTCTGACTGGTCCACGGGGGAATGTTGACCCCGGTCAACTCCCCCGCGACTCCTTCCTATTCTGGACAACGCGCGCCGCGCCCATCTTCCCCGATTTTTCCACGCTTCTCCAGGCTGTCACCCACTCAACCCCCGTGCCCGGATTCTTCGCCGTTCATCCCTCTCCCTCGCCGGATCCTCCGCCATCAAATCCACGCTTTCCATCGCCGTCCACCCTCAACCCTAGACGCCCCTGTCACTCTATATATTTTTCCCTCCGCCGCCTCCGCGCCGCATCTTTGGCCCTTCTCTTTCTCCCCAGTGACCTCCATCGGCTTCGCGAGAGTGACAGCAAGCGCCAGCCCTTGTTGCAGTGAGGTGAGGAAGCGATACCATCGATCCGGCGTACTTCGCCGTCCTTGCTCCGCCGCCGGCGTTGAGCATCGAGCTTCAGGCCTTGACGCCCTTCGAAGCTACGACCCGGAGATAGCCACGCTCCAGCACAGTCTACTTCAGCCACCAGGTAGCCTTAGTTCCTTCTACTTTCTTCCAATTTCCGATTACGCCCAAATCTTATCTCCGCCGCATTTCTTCGATTCCGGCCACTCCGATCACCCATCTTCCAATCCGACCCGACCATCACCTTCACCGTGTCCCCACGCACCTTCTACGCCCGCTCATTCAACCCAAATCGCACAGGATCTGGGATTCGAGTTCCATCGCCTCCGCCTCGCCGGAGCTCGTTCGCCACGCCGCATAGACCACCTTCACCCCGCCTTTTTGGGTCGAGGCACTTTGCCCTCGACCCGCGAAGCTTCTGAACTCTTTTGCAGGTCAAGAGGAGGCCGTCTGAGGCTTCCCAACTTCAGCCAGGAGCTTCGAGCCGTTAGGCCTCGCCGGAGCCCCTCCAGGGCTCGGTTGGGCCCTTGGCCACCACCAGCAGCTGCGGGACAGTGCAGCGGAGCTTCTCCGACCAAAAGCAGCAGCTGAGGAGGATCGGAGTCCACGCACGAGGCCGGCGAAGTTCGCCGGCCATCAGTTCTTCGAGGACCCTCCAGAGCCGTCCGATGAAGACCTCGCTCCAGTTCTCATCCTAGCCGTCGATCTGTAGAGGAGCAGCAGCCGTTGATCCATCTGAGGATCTCATCTGGACCGTTGCAGCCGAGGAGAGAGGGACCCGAGCTCAGCACCGCTTGATCATCCACGTGGCCTCTCTCAGACCGTCGATCGAGTCGAAGAGGAGAAGAGAAGAGTAGCGCCGCCATCCCAGCCGTCAGATCACCCACGTGGCGCACATCCGACCGTCGGCTAATAAAGGGGTAAATATCATAGGGCCCCCTCGTAGTTTGTTAATTTCATTTTAGTCCTGTAACTTTTAATTCAAGTTGTTTATTTTCTGGGATATTTGCACTAAGGACCTCGGACTTAATTTTATTTGCATTTATACCCCTGCCAGTAGAGACCCACGTGCTTCGTCACGTGTTTTGTTGGGTCATTTGCATGAGACCCCTTGTAGTTCTGGATGTTATCTATTGAATGAATATTTTTGTGAAATTGCATTTATGCCCCTGTGAGCATTGATTTTGCACATGTGCGAATTATTTTGGGTTATTTGCATATAAGTCCCTGGACTTTTGGTACTTGTTACCAATAAGTCCTTGGAACTTATTTTTATTACATTTAGGTCCTTGAGTGCCCCAGACACGTGCTTGGCACGTGACTTCTTGGGTATTTTGCACCAGGACCCCAGAACTTTTGGGTATTTGCACATAGGTCCTTGTGCACAGTGCCCTCTTCTTTATTTTTGAATAAATATCAAACGACCTCCAAATCCAATGAAATTTTGACACATGGCTCCTGCCATGGTGTAGGAATTTCTATGATTTTTGGGGACATGTCTGATTTCATTTATTATTTTTAAAAATTCAAAAACCCCTATTTTTGTCACTGTTTGACTTTAAAAATACCAAAAAATTATAAAAACATCCCCAAAAATTTCAAAAAAATTAGGACTTGTTGTTTATCTGTTGTTTGATTTTCTAGCCGATTTTGGCTATTTTTCATCACTTAAAAACCATAAAAATTGAAAAACCCCTAAAAACTTATAAAAATTCTAAAAATTAAATTAAAAATCCAAAAATAATAATTAGGGTGCCTAAATTTTCCTTATTCTTTCTAGATTATAGGAAAATTACCTTCAGGGCTTCTTGAGATCCAAGAGTATTTTATTTTTGGGTCTTAAGCCTTGCTGGACAGTACCCTCTGTTTGTTGCATTGTTTGATTTTTAGTAAATAATTTACCCATTAGAAAAATTCCAAAAATTCACCAAAAACAGTAAAAAACTTAAAAAAACATAAAAACCATTTTTCCTTAATTTTTGCATTATTTTTAGAGTGTTGTATAAATTGTTGAAGTCCCCTTGTATTTACTTTCTCTCATTTTTCTCATCTTTTAAAAATCTAAAAAAAAATTATAAAAACAAATAAAAACCTTAAAAAAGACTCTTCTGGATTTCTGACTACATCGTAGGCCGCAAGGCCAATCTGTGCTCCTTGAGTTCGACCCTGGGAGCTATACCAGGTTAATCCTATAGCAGGACCACTTCTCTGTATTTTATGGATTTATCTTCATCTGTGGTTCATTTTTCTTGATATACCTAGCCCGTGTGATTGAGGTCACAACGACCTATTTATTTTACACCTTTACCTCTGTCATTCGGGTGGTAATCAGAATGGCGCCGTTGCCGGGGAGCACGGCTTTGTAGTCAGTTTTCATTCTTCTATTTTTGTCTCTCTATATTATAATTGTTTTCTGACACTCTCTCTTTCTATTTTTGTGCGAGGTACTGCGTGGAGAACTTGGAGTACACTTTTGAGGACCCGCACGGGAAGAAGAGCAGGAAGAGAGAGAGAGAAGAAGAAATTTTTATTTCAGAGAGAGAGAGAGAGAGAACATTATTCTTGTAATAATTTAGGACTCAGACTTGGACATTTGTGGACATTTGTAACTTAGCGGGTCTGTTTCGCTGAGCACCGGTGTGCTCGGGGGACCCATTCGGATTTTCGCGGCTTTTATCGTGGTTTTATAGCTAGCTGCCTTTTCCGGTGTTTCTCGCGGTTTTAGCCCCTAGACATAGGAATTTTTGATTGATTGTGACGTAGAATTTCTAAGGCCCAACACCTAATAGAATATCTGTTCCTATAGAACGTAATTGGACCTTAATAAAATTCACTGAAAAAGTTAGTTTAATTGGATTTGAGACCACGTGCCGTGAGGAGTCACATACAGCGCTGGCAGGACCCGTTGTGGCGGGCACCGAGTGACTCCCAAGATCGGACTCCGGACTCTATTCGATTAGCTAACTATTGTTCTTCACGATCAATAGAAGTTGCTCATCTAGGATTCGGTTTTTCCCGCTGCACCATTTAGGTAGTTTTATTCTGTCTTTAAATTCTGCGCGGATCACTTGCATGTAGAGTGCTGGAGACAAGGTACGCATTTCTTTCTCTGCATGCATCATTGATTTCTTCGCGCATCGGCTTTTTCGTCTTCTCCCTCTGTTTTTGGATTAATCATCAGGAGAATCGGAAAAACCGTTAGGCCGCCTGTATTTATTTTGAAAAAATTAAAAAGAAAAACAAAAAAAATTGGGACTGGATAACATTATTGACCCTAAAAAACACTCACATTAAATATTTGTCTTGGGGAGAGCAACCCCCTCATTGTATGGTTTGGATGCGCGAGAGAGTGACCCGCACCCTAGGTAGAACCCTCCGGTGTTATTTCTAGCTGACTACCGACTCTTCCGTGCGGGCCAGTCGGTTGGAGTAGCATCGGGTATCCTAGCAGGTCACGTAATCGCTCTGATATCTTGCATGTTCACCAAATAAAATTGACAAGATAAATTGACCGATCTTTCACGGTCTTCAGATTGTGTTGCGTTGGTGAACCGGGGGTTTGCTTTGTAATCATATTTTCTCCAGATCCCATCCGCCCAACTCGCCAAGATCAAGATGATGGGTAGACGATCTCTTAGGCAGCCTCTGGCTGCACCGCTTTCAGGCGCATCTACTCCATCATCTAGGTTGGCCCGTGAGAGTCGAGACCAGCTCTCCGGGCCCGAGTTCGATTCCACCCTGTTCCCCCTCGACCCCCTTTCTTCTGCTTCTGAGAGACATGAGCCCGAGGAAAGACGAATTCATTTGACTGAACCTGAGTTAGGCTCATCTGATTTTGCAGACATCCCTATGGCTGGAGCCGGAAGTTCAGACGATCGCCAGCCCGAACATTTTGTCTTAGACCAGGGGGCGATTAACTCCACCCTGATCGCGTCATTAGAGACAGTTCAGCAGCAGTTACGCGATCAGGGGACATTCATGATAGAGATGAGGAGGGAGTTGGAGAGGCTCCGAAGAGAGCGAGACGAGCCGAGCGAGCCGGAAGACATTCCTGACGCTGATGCAGAGGCAGCAGCCGCAGCAGCAGCTGCCGCAGCAGAGGCAGCCGCCGCCGCAGCAAGACCGATGCGGGAGCTTCACAACCCCGGATCTACACTGATGCACCAGTGGGTGGTGATACCTGCTATCGTGGGGGATTTCAAGTTCCCTCCGAATACCCTGCAGATGCTTCCTCATTTTCACGGACTCGCCACTGAGGAACCCCACCTCCATCTCCAGGAGTTTCTGATGATCTGCAGCACTGTCCACGACCGTCGTGTGGACCAAGATACGATTCGAATGATGGCCTTCCCTTTTTCACTGGCAGATAGAGCAGCCGCCTGGCTGAAACATCTAGGGAAGTTTGTCTACACCTGGGATCAGCTCCGCACCGAGTACTTGAACAAGTACTATCCACTCGGGCGGACGAATGCAGCAAGGGCCCTGATCAACAACTTCTCCATGCTCCCTAACGAGCAATTTCACGAGGCATGGGAGAGGTTCAGAGAGCTCCTGGATAGATGCCCACACCACGACATTTCGAAGCCGAACCTAGTTCAGAGCTTCTTTAGTGGGCTGACGCCAGATCTCCAGGGATTGGTGAATGCTTCTTGCGGCGGGTCCTACTTTGCCAAGGACCACAACCAAGTCTGGGCCATCTATGAGGAGATGTCCGAAAATTACATGGTGATGTCCCAGACTCGGTTGTATACACAGAGATCTCAGCAGCCGCCAGGACCCGTGCAGTATCAGCGGATAGCACGGGTTGATGCAGGTCCATCCAGTTCGTCCACAGTTGCAGCCGCACAGGCAGAGTCGGCCGCTGCGGACATGGGGATTATCAGCGAGAAGTTGGACCGCATGGAAATCATAGAGAAGAAGCAGTGCCAGGGCATAACTCAGATGGAGGAAATGGCACAAACTCTGAGCGACATGAAGACCCAGCTCTTGTGTCTTCAGGAGGCACAGACGGCTCCTCAGCCCCGTCTTCTGTCGCAAGGCGATTCCGGCGGCAGCCGCAGCTCGTCCCAGCGCTCCAGCTCCTTGCAGCAGCCTAGACAAGTTCACCTTGTACAGGCGGAGCCGTACCAGCAGCAGCAGCCCTCTTACCAGTCACCACCATCTCCAGACTTACAGATGGTGGTATATCAGCCGGATCAGCCTCTGGATGTACTCCCACCAGCCCATTACGATGCTGAGCCGTTGATGGATGTCAACGGGATTTGGTATGACCGTCCTCAACCTGGAATCCGACGAGACCATCCCGGATTCAGGTGGGGGAATGGGGGTAACCAATCCCCACAGCAGCCAGCCGGTCAGGGAGGGCAGTACTTCCAGCAGAGAGATCACCAGCAGCCCCCAGCATACCAACCACACCAGCCATCATCCTTCGTATCTCGTCCCTATCAGCAGCAGGGACAGAATTGGAGACGTGAGCAGCAGGCTCACCAGCAGCAGCATCCATCCTCTTACCCCTCTCAGCCACAGCAGCACCAGGTCCAGCAGCCTCATTACCAGAGAGGCAACCCGTCGGGCTCCCATGAGAGCCCCGCCATGGATGATCTAGCCCGCCTCTTCACAGAGCAGCAGGCTACATTTAGACGGGAGATGGACGAGTTCCGCCAGGAGATGCGGGACCTGATGAGAGGGAAGGCCGCCATCCCTGCACAGATCGAGCCCAATCCGAATAACTTGAAGAGGAAATCTGAGCAGGTAGTTCACACTGAGCCTACCACTTCTAGTGACTCATTTGATGTTATCTCGTCGGATTTATTTGATGCTGATTTTGTCGCACTTAGGAGCGGTAGAAGACCAGCAGGAGGCGCCTCATCTGAGCGACAACATGAGGATCCATCTAGAGCGCCAGATGAGGAAGAGGAGAGCGGTACTGAAGCCGCACATCATGATGAGGGTGGTACTGATGCCACCCGAGATGCTGATTCCACCGGCGGTACTGAGGCCGCCATTTCACCACATAGAGGAGGTGGTACTGACGCCACCAGCAGAGCCGAGCCAGCCCGCGGTACTGAGGCCGCAAGACGTCTAGTTGTAGAGCCAACTAGAGGTGGTACTGATGCCACCAACATTTATTCTGATGTTGTCTTTCCTCGCATGAATGTATCTCGGAACTCTGAATTGAATAAAGGAAAAGGTTTAGTTTCTTCTGATCCCACTGTGATGAATGATGTTTGTGAGGATCCACTCATCGAACCGTCTAGGCCTATTCCTAGTCCTTCATCTGAGAAGGACCCTGTGATCCCCTTTCCTAGAGCCCTTGAGTTGGGGAAGGGGAAGAAAAAAGAAAAAGATCCAAAAAAGAGAGAGCAGGAGGAGTTCAGCCAGAGCATGATAGACCGATTTCACATCCAGGTGACCCTCAATGAGGCTTTGCAGCACATTCCTCTTCTTCAGCGATCCCTAAGAGATAGGACCACAGTCAGGAGGAAGAAGAGGAGCAAGACCGCAGAAATTCATGTGCTAACAAAAGCCACGTGTTACGCGATCCAGAACCATCTGCCGACTAAGAGGCCAGATTTAGGGGCCCCGTATGTCAGATGTCAGATCAGTGAGCAGAGGTTCGACCGCACTCTATTAGATAGCGGATCGTCGATCAACCTTCTTCCGGCAGCCCTTCTCGACCACTTAGAGTTGGGCACTCTTAGACAGAGCAGGACATACCTTCAGTTTGCTGATCGGTCTGTCAAGAGGCCAAAGGGGTTGTTGCGAGACGTTGTCGTCACGATTCAGGGTTTACAATTCCCCGTGGACTTCGTAGTGCTGGACATGGAGACCCCTGACTCGTTGACCGATTCCCCCATCATCCTCGGTCGCCCGTTCTTGGCCACAGCCAAGGCAGTGACTGACCATGACAGTGGGAAGGTGTACTTTCACATCCAGGGCAAGAGTATACAAATAGAGACGGTTAAGGACCACAGAGCCAGATCTAGATCCCGCTCACATGGCAGTACAGATTCAGAGCAGCTGACAGACGCAGAGCCAGACATCCACCAGGACTGTGATTTTGTGATCACAGATGATGAGGCCGCTTGGGCAGACCTTGAGTCACAGACTACCCTCTCACTTTCAGACACAGCTGATGCAGAGATGATAGCAGAGGAGAGTCTGGAGAGCACAGACCTGGAACAGGATACTATTGAGTCAGCAGAGTCGGACCTTGATCGCGACACGATTTCCAGTGATGGTGGTGCTGATGCCACCTTGTTCTCCGGTGGTACTGATGCCACCAAGTCTGATATAGATCCCTCGGATTCAGAATCTGATTGGGCAGATTGTGATGATCAGATGCCAGATCTGGATCCACCTGAGCCTACAGAGGAGGAGGTAGAGGCAGAGCAGAACAGAGACAATGCAGAGGACCCGCCTTCTCCAGATCCAGTTTGTGAGAGTTCGTTGTCATTTTCCCAGGCAAATTTGGCAGAATTGTCCGCATACACACATCTTCTTCAGAAGCCAGATTTGCCAGCACCCAGCTGTCCAGAGCTGAAGCCGCTCCCTACTTCGTTGAAGTATAGATTCCTTGCGGGAGAGTCTGAGATGTACCCAGTCATCATCTCTGCCGATCTGACTGGAGAACAAGAATCCCGTTTGATGGAGGTTCTTGAAAAGAACCGCAAGGCAATTGGATGGAGCGTAGCAGATCTCCATGGGATTAGTCCCTCGTTGTGCTCCCACCATATCTATCTTGAGGAAGGGGCAAAGCCGTCGCGTGAGTTCCAGCGGCGACTGAACCCTAACCTAAGAGAGGTTGTTATGAAGGAAATATCAAAATGGTGGAGTGCAGATTTTATTTATCCCATTTCCGACTCCAAGTGGGTCAGCCCCTTGCATGTGGTGCCCAAGAAGACGGGCATCACGACTGTGATCAGTGAGTCGGGAGAGGAGATTGCTACACGAGTACCCACCTCTTGGCGGGTCTGTGTTGACTACAGGAGACTCAACCAGGCCACCAAGAAGGACCATTTCCCCTTGCCTTTTATTGATCAGATCATAGAGAGACTGGCAGGGAAGAGCCATTATTGCTTCCTAGATGGGTACTCGGGCTACAACCAGGTGGCCATCGCTCCTGAGGATCAGGAGAAGACTACCTTTACCTGTCCCTTCGGTACATACGCCTTTCGACGCATGCCATTCGGGCTATGTAACGCCCCTGCGACTTTTCAGAGATGCATGCTGTCGATATTTTCGGACATGGTAGGGGAGTGTTTGGAGGTCTTCATGGATGACTTCTCGGTTTACGGCGACGGATTCGATTCCTGTCTTGACTGCCTAGACCGAGTGCTCCAGCGATGTATTGCTACCCGCTTAGTTCTGTCTTGGGAGAAGAGTCACTTCATGGTGACTCAAGGGACGGTGCTTGGCCACATCATCTCCAACAGAGGCATGGAGGTTGATCCGGCCAAGGTCGATGTCATTAGGAAACTCACACCGCCGTCCAATCTGAAGCAGTTACGGTCATTTCTGGGGCATGTTGGTTTTTATAGGAGATTCATTCATGATTTCAGCAAGATTGCCCGACCGTTAACTGATCTCTTGACGAAAGACACCGAGTTCCTTGTCGATGACAAGTGTCTTTCGTCCTTTGAGACTCTCCAGCAGTGCGTAATTGAGGCTCCTGTCCTTCAGCCACCCGATTGGTCTCTCCCATTCGAGATCATGACGGACGCCTCTGATTTTGCCGTAGGGGCAGTGCTAGGACAGAGGAGGGATGGAGTACCGTTTGCCATACACTATGCTAGCCGCACATTGGATTCCGCCCAGCGGAATTATACGGTCACAGAGAAGGAGATGCTAGCAGTAGTGTTTGCCCTAGATAAATTCAGATCATATATCATTGGATCTAGAGTGACTTTGTACACAGACCACACCGCCATCAGGTACCTCATGTCAAAGAAGGATGCCAAGGCCAGACTTACTAGATGGATCCTTCTACTCCAGGAGTTCGACATTGAGATCAAGGATAAGCCTGGAGTCAAGAATGTGGTGGCAGACCATTTATCCCGATTAGAGCAGCCTGAGGATTCTGAGCAGATTGATCCCATTTGTGATACCTTCCCAGACGAGGCGATCCTTGCTATCGCCTCACTCCCGTGGTATGCCGATATTGTGAACTTTCTCGTTGCTGGGAAAGTCCCACAAGACTGGCCCAAGCAGAGGATTGAGACCTTCCTTGCGAAGGCCAAGTCCTACCACTGGGAGGATCCCATCCTTTACCACGAAGGAGGGGATAGCATCTGGCGTCGGTGTATTCCTCAGGAGGAGCATCATAGTGTCCTCACTTACTGCCACAAGCTTGAGGCAGGAGGACATCATTCTGGGAGGAGAACGGCACAGAAAGTGCTCCAATCCGGCTTGTGGTGGCCTACACTCTTCAAGGACTCTGATGAGTTCGTGAAGAGGTGTACTGACTGTCAGAGGATGGGCACTTGTGGACAGCGTGATATGATGCCGATGCAGCCCATTCACTTCTGTGAGGTTTTTGACGCATGGGGCATCGATTTCATGGGTCCATTCCCTAAGAGTCAGGGATTCGAGTACATTCTGTTGGCCGTAGATTATGTTAGTCGTTGGGTTGAGGCTATCCCCGCCCGAGCCGCAGACGCAAAGACAGTTTGCAGATTTTTGAAGAAGCACATCATCACGCGGTTCGGGGTTCCACGAGTTCTGATTTCTGATGGGGGATCTCATTTCATCAACGACCAGGTGAAGGCACTTGCTACCGAGTTCGGCATAGACCATCGTGTTGCTACACCATACCATCCACAGACAAATGGTCTAGCCGAAGTGTCGAATAGGGAGATCAAGAATATTTTACAGAAAGTCGTCTGCCCTGACCGAAAGAATTGGTCACAGCTTTTGGACTCGGTCTTGTGGGCATATCGGACATCTTTCAAGACTCCATTGGGTACATCTCCCTTTCGCCTCGTGTATGGCAAGCCCTGTCACCTACCAGTTGAGCTGAGGCACAAGTCACTTTGGGCAGTTACAGACATATTAATGGATCCAAATGGTATAGGAGACCAGAGGAGGGCAGAGTTAGCCGCCTTGGAAGAGCTTAGAGATGCAGCATTCTCAAACAGCCTTCATTATAAGGAGAAAGTCAAAGAGTGGCATGATTCTCATATCAGCCACAAGCATTTTGAGATTGGACAGAAAGTATGGCTGTTTGATGCAAGGCTCAGATTATTTCCAGGGAAGCTACAGAGCAAATGGAAAGGACCCTATTTGGTCAGAAAGGTACACGATAACGGTAGCATAGATATATCTGAGTTATCTTCTGAGAGTACCTTCCGAGTGAACGGCCAGCGGCTCAAACCATTTCTAGATCATGAGCCGCGGGACGTTATTATTGCTGCTATTCATTTTGCGTGAGATGTGGTCTCTTGACTCACATCTTTGGCATCTCACGCCTGATTTTCACTGTTTCTCCGCCTGTATAGATCCAGTTGTCCATATCATTCTATTCTTTAGTCCCACATCCCATCTCTCATCTTATGATTATGCTATACTTAGGGTGTACTTTACCCTAAGTATAGGGGGGATGTCGGACCTGTGAGTATTCTTTTCATTCTTTCTGCTCTTGTTTTTGCTGCCTATACTTAGGGATATTTTACCCTAAGTATAGGGGGGGCAGATTCTGTATATTCTTCACTCGGCTTTCCCTTCATGTACAGCTTTCTATACTTAGGATTAGTTAATCCTAAGTATAGGGGGAGACCACCGAGTTCCTTTCATTTTATTCTTTTATTCATTCCTGTACTTAGCCATTCCTTTTCACTTCCCTTTTACTAAGCACGAGTTATGTCTTCTTCATCGCTCTTGATCACTCTGAGGACATCGTTCGAGCTAAGTATAGGGGGGGTGTGTATATATTTCATATATACTTTAGCCATAACTCGTACTTTGTGTGAGTGTGTTAATAAATAAAATGGCTAAAAATCACAAAAATTAAAAATTTTTCATGTACATAAACATCTCTTATTCTTGCACAGACATAGCTAGTGTACAAAGCATTTTTGTAAAAATGATTTCAAAAACCTTTTTGTGTAAAGCTTGTGTAAATATTTTGTATCAAAATTATGTATATAGTACAAAATTTTTCCAAAATGTTTTGAAAATCAAAAGTTTGCAAAAATCTTGTGTAAATGTTTGTAAATATCTTTTTGCAAAACTTGCACCTCATGCATCATTCATTCATGATTTCAAAACATTTTTCAAAAATTTTTGCATGATTGTAAAATATTTGTAAATAGCATCTTGTGTACATATATGTATATAGTTTTTCCTGGATGAGAGTTGACATTTAAACTAAGCCTGGAATTAAATTGAGAAATGGAGCTTGAATAAGATCTTAATTCACTTAACTTCAAGAGGAACCTTGTAGGACTTAGGGTTAAGGCTTTTCAGGTCCATAAGGACTTAATTCTTTGAGTCCACTAGGCTATGAGCATATGTCATCTTGATGAGCTTAAGTAGAGCACTTAACAACACACGCATGACTCTCAGAGACAATGGCTTAACTTGCACCAGCACTTTACACATGGCTCTCTATGGATGAGGTGATGAGGAGGCAGTTGCCTTTGGCTTGGGGTAGCATATGAGGGTAGTACTTCTAGGCGGAACCTCTCTTCTTCTTATAGTGAAGGAAGTGCACCTCAACTTGGTCTAGTGGTGTTGAAAGCTAAAGACAGAAGCTGTGGGTTGCAATAAAGCTTCAAAAGAGGGATAGTCTACTGGCTCAAGGGGAAATTTCTTATATATGCTGCACCATGTAGATATGTGTACAGAAGTTGTTGAAAAAAAAAATGCAAAAATGCAAAAAGAACTCCAAAAAAGTGGTGGGTCGGATTGAAAATTTAATAATCCCACCGGAGTGAAAAGCAAAAGCTTATGGTATCCATGTTACATCTCATGAAGCTTGCAGCGGGAGACTTAGCTACACTGGCTAAGCTTCCAAAACTCTATACTTCTACCCCCTCTCCTTGAGCCGGTTGCACTTGAACTTAGAAGGGAATACCCCGCTTCTCGAGGAAAGAGTTGCTAGACTGAGGCATTAGAGTTACCAGGTTGAGGGAGGTTGTTTCTTTGTCACTTCTGAGGTGGGGAGCCACATATCACTTACACCGCAAGGAAAAGATTCATGGTCATTAGAGTTTGTGTATGTAGACTTGTTCTGATCTGGTTTATTGAGGAGTCTTGCCCATAGATTGGTGGAACTTGGAGGCTGTTGAGTTTTAAGCTTAAGTCCAAATAAGGTTCCGACACATTAATAATCTAAAGATCTGATCGAGCTCCATATTTCAATTTAATGAAGGAAAATTTAATAAGTCAACCTTGATCCATGTACATCCTCTTTTTCTTTTTCTTTTTCTTTCTTTTTCACTTCTTTTTCAAATAAGTGTTTGCTAAGGGACTAGCAAAGTTAAGCATAGGGGGGTGATGAATACCCATTCATCACTCTTTATTCTTCTATTTTAGCTACAAAAACCCTTTTCAAATACATGTAGATATGTGTAAATACAAATAAATACCAAAAGCATGCATTGTGTAAAAACCTATAATTAGCATGTTTTTGTGCACAAAATAAAAGAATAAAGAGCAAAAAGAAAAAGAGGGAAATATTTAGAATAAATATTGAGCAACCTAACCCAAGGGAGGGCTCAGCATGGGCCTGACCGCATAAAAGCCAAAGTAGAGGGAGATAGGAGCTCACATGTATATATTTGTAAATACATAAAACTTTATATTTTCCTCACCCAAAAATATCCTTGTCTATATTGTGTATATTTAGAAACTATTAAAAACAAAATAAAAAGATAAAAAGCAAAAAGATCAAAAACACTCTTCCTTCACCATGTGCATAAACCACACCAATGTATTTATTTAACCTTGTAAATAAATTCAATTATTTTCTAAACTTTTTGTGAATATTCTATGACATATGTTGTAAATAAAATAAATAACAAGAAACAAAACAAAAATCAAATAAAAATCACAAAATTAAAAATACAAAAATACATTGTATAAATACCATGTGTATAAGTGTATATAATTATTTATTTCACCCTTGTATATAAGTGATAAAAATAAAATAAAAATATTCTTTTATTCCTCATTTTATCTTGTAAATAAATAAAATACAAAATGAGCATAAAAATACCTAAAAATAACAAATAAAAAATCAAAAATAAAAATCCATATAGTGTACATATACCTATATATAGAGCTACCCTATTTTTATTTCCAAAAATTAATTAAAAATCACCAAAAAATAGAAAAAAAATAAAAGAAAAATATTTCATGTTTTGAGTTTTATTTAATTCGACCTATTTCTGCCTTAAAATAAATAAACAAAATAGCACACACGTGGCAGCGTCTGACTGGTCCACGGGGGAATGTTGACCCCGGTCAACTCCCCCGCGACTCCTTCCTATTCTGGACAACGCGCGCCGCGCCCATCTTCCCCGATTTTTCCACGCTTCTCCAGGCTGTCACCCACTCAACCCCCGTGCCCGGATTCTTCGCCGTTCATCCCTCTCCCTCGCCGGATCCTCCGCCATCAAATCCACGCTTTCCATCGCCGTCCACCCTCAACCCTAGACGCCCCTGTCACTCTATATATTTTTCCCTCCGCCGCCTCCGCGCCGCATCTTTGGCCCTTCTCTTTCTCCCCAGTGACCTCCATCGGCTTCGCGAGAGTGACAGCAAGCGCCAGCCCTTGTTGCAGTGAGGTGAGGAAGCGATACCATCGATCCGGCGTACTTCGCCGTCCTTGCTCCGCCGCCGGCGTTGAGCATCGAGCTTCAGGCCTTGACGCCCTTCGAAGCTACGACCCGGAGATAGCCACGCTCCAGCACAGTCTACTTCAGCCACCAGGTAGCCTTAGTTCCTTCTACTTTCTTCCAATTTCCGATTACGCCCAAATCTTATCTCCGCCGCATTTCTTCGATTCCGGCCACTCCGATCACCCATCTTCCAATCCGACCCGACCATCACCTTCACCGTGTCCCCACGCACCTTCTACGCCCGCTCATTCAACCCAAATCGCACAGGATCTGGGATTCGAGTTCCATCGCCTCCGCCTCGCCGGAGCTCGTTCGCCACGCCGCATAGACCACCTTCACCCCGCCTTTTTGGGTCGAGGCACTTTGCCCTCGACCCGCGAAGCTTCTGAACTCTTTTGCAGGTCAAGAGGAGGCCGTCTGAGGCTTCCCAACTTCAGCCAGGAGCTTCGAGCCGTTAGGCCTCGCCGGAGCCCCTCCAGGGCTCGGTTGGGCCCTTGGCCACCACCAGCAGCTGCGGGACAGTGCAGCGGAGCTTCTCCGACCAAAAGCAGCAGCTGAGGAGGATCGGAGTCCACGCACGAGGCCGGCGAAGTTCGCCGGCCATCAGTTCTTCGAGGACCCTCCAGAGCCGTCCGATGAAGACCTCGCTCCAGTTCTCATCCTAGCCGTCGATCTGTAGAGGAGCAGCAGCCGTTGATCCATCTGAGGATCTCATCTGGACCGTTGCAGCCGAGGAGAGAGGGACCCGAGCTCAGCACCGCTTGATCATCCACGTGGCCTCTCTCAGACCGTCGATCGAGTCGAAGAGGAGAAGAGAAGAGTAGCGCCGCCATCCCAGCCGTCAGATCACCCACGTGGCGCACATCCGACCGTCGGCTAATAAAGGGGTAAATATCATAGGGCCCCCTCGTAGTTTGTTAATTTCATTTTAGTCCTGTAACTTTTAATTCAAGTTGTTTATTTTCTGGGATATTTGCACTAAGGACCTCGGACTTAATTTTATTTGCATTTATACCCCTGCCAGTAGAGACCCACGTGCTTCGTCACGTGTTTTGTTGGGTCATTTGCATGAGACCCCTTGTAGTTCTGGATGTTATCTATTGAATGAATATTTTTGTGAAATTGCATTTATGCCCCTGTGAGCATTGATTTTGCACATGTGCGAATTATTTTGGGTTATTTGCATATAAGTCCCTGGACTTTTGGTACTTGTTACCAATAAGTCCTTGGAACTTATTTTTATTACATTTAGGTCCTTGAGTGCCCCAGACACGTGCTTGGCACGTGACTTCTTGGGTATTTTGCACCAGGACCCCAGAACTTTTGGGTATTTGCACATAGGTCCTTGTGCACAGTGCCCTCTTCTTTATTTTTGAATAAATATCAAACGACCTCCAAATCCAATGAAATTTTGACACATGGCTCCTGCCATGGTGTAGGAATTTCTATGATTTTTGGGGACATGTCTGATTTCATTTATTATTTTTAAAAATTCAAAAACCCCTATTTTTGTCACTGTTTGACTTTAAAAATACCAAAAAATTATAAAAACATCCCCAAAAATTTCAAAAAAATTAGGACTTGTTGTTTATCTGTTGTTTGATTTTCTAGCCGATTTTGGCTATTTTTCATCACTTAAAAACCATAAAAATTGAAAAACCCCTAAAAACTTATAAAAATTCTAAAAATTAAATTAAAAATCCAAAAATAATAATTAGGGTGCCTAAATTTTCCTTATTCTTTCTAGATTATAGGAAAATTACCTTCAGGGCTTCTTGAGATCCAAGAGTATTTTATTTTTGGGTCTTAAGCCTTGCTGGACAGTACCCTCTGTTTGTTGCATTGTTTGATTTTTAGTAAATAATTTACCCATTAGAAAAATTCCAAAAATTCACCAAAAACAGTAAAAAACTTAAAAAAACATAAAAACCATTTTTCCTTAATTTTTGCATTATTTTTAGAGTGTTGTATAAATTGTTGAAGTCCCCTTGTATTTACTTTCTCTCATTTTTCTCATCTTTTAAAAATCTAAAAAAAAATTATAAAAACAAATAAAAACCTTAAAAAAGACTCTTCTGGATTTCTGACTACATCGTAGGCCGCAAGGCCAATCTGTGCTCCTTGAGTTCGACCCTGGGAGCTATACCAGGTTAATCCTATAGCAGGACCACTTCTCTGTATTTTATGGATTTATCTTCATCTGTGGTTCATTTTTCTTGATATACCTAGCCCGTGTGATTGAGGTCACAACGACCTATTTATTTTACACCTTTACCTCTGTCATTCGGGTGGTAATCAGTACGCCTTCTTGCTTCGGCTGCGAGAGAGCGAGAGAAATGGAGAATATGTTAAGATGGGAGAGGGCTCCCTAGCGAGGGCTGTTCTTCGGTGATCGACTTCCATCTATGGAGGCCGTTATTTATAGGGCGTGAAATGCCCCTCACATAGTCAGCCCTTACTCCCCCACGCCCGCCGAATCTCCACAAGACTCGGTCTTGTCGTAATCGTCGGCTCCGAGACCGTCGGCGATTCTTTGACTACGAGTTCATATGGACTCGTTCTACAGTAATTACCCATATTAAAATCCACAATCATTATACATGGTTAATTCATGTCCAATAGTTTTTTAGAAAAGAAATAAATAACAAATGCAATGAGAATAAGAGTCCACAAGTATTGCACTCATCACTTGATATGTAGGGCCAGACATGCACACGGAATATACATGCGTGTGCACACACTTTAATTGAGTTAATTCAATAGATTTTTCTTATAAGCCTAACTGTTGAGTCTGTTCAACATGTATTTTAACGAAACAATGCAAGGAACGACATAATAGTTGGCATAACAATCACAGAGATGAAATTAGTCGGGTTGATTGATATACTCAATAAAATAACAATATTAATTAGTATAAAAAGATATCAATGTTGATGAAAGGACCACGAAGACAGTAATGAGATTGAGGGAGACATGCCGTGATGATGAGGCAGACGATCATTTAACACATAGGTACATGGGGGGTGAAAGAGGGATATAGGACATGCACAGATAATTGTGAAAATGAGAATGAAAGAGGAAAGCATTCAAGTGTTTTGCCTAGGTTAAGTGTTTTGCCTAGGTTAAAAAATTACGAGAGGACACTTTAGTCCCTCTTAACGTCCTCGTAATTCACTGGTGTAAATGACATCTTCTTATCTTTTCTTCATTTGTGACGAGAATGACAAGGATGTAGAATCGCCATGTCCTTGCAATAAACATTGTAAGGATGTCTTGTTGCTTTGTTTTCTCTAGTGTGCCAATGCTCATATCGATATTTCTTGTAGTACACCTATATTTTATATATTCTTTAAAAAATATATTGAGAAAAAGGATATAAATAAATAAATTTTATCAATGAAAATTAGAGTTTGAAACAATTTACATTGGCTGTCCAACCCCAATTATAGTTCAGAATGTGATGAGGTATTTAACGTCCAGTCTTGGAGGGTCTACGATGTCTGACAAGTCAGATCTGACAATCGAAGTGTTGACTGCTCTCACAGCACTCGTCACTCACATAATCCAAATAAATCAATAATCACCCATAATGTACGAATAATCAATGCAAATGTATGAGTCAAGTTTTATTTTTATTTTAACTATACAAAATATGTGTATAGTAAATAAGTGTAGAGTGTCTAACCACAGAGAGCAAGCAAGAGGATAAGGTGTTTATTTCTAATTAATGAAAATAAAATAATAAATATTTTTATACATTATATTTTTGTGGTTTTTTATTATATTTAATTTTTATGGATTTTTTAAAATTTATATTTTTTGTTTTAAATTTTATAATTATTATTTTCTTTTTATAATTTTGATTTTTAAATTTCTTTTTACTTTTTAAAGATATAATAAGTATATATATCTATATATCTATCTATAAGAAAATGTATAATACATGTATTATACACGATATATATAAAATAAATATATAGAAATACAGAAAATACAAATATGTACAGTCCTTTTTATTTTTAAAAGGTTTTTATGTTAAGATTTTTATAATAATTATAAGTACACACAACTAATATTGTATATATAAGCTATATATGCTTTTATATTTATAAATATAGCCATAAATTCTAAAAAAATATAAAATAAAATGCTTTTGTGTTTTTAAAAGTTTTCTCTATTTTTGAGATTTTTAGGTGTTTTTTATTATTTCTAATTTTTTATTGATTAAAATAAAAAAGTAATATAATAATAGACTGGAATATTTTGGTATTTACAAATAGATAAATATTTCAAAAATTAAAAAAACTATTTTAAAAATAGGATATATAAAATATAAAATTACATAATAAAATTTTTTTATTTTTATAGAATTTTTGTAAAATTTTATAGAGTTAGGAGGTTTTCCAATTTTTAAGGCCTTTCTTTTGTATTTTTTTGTGATTTTTGGTTTGGAGTTTTATTATATGATAGTATCAAATTATATTCTTTTTGGTAAGAGAAGGTTTTATATTTTTTGTATTTCTATAAATAAACAAGGAATAAATATTTCAAAAATTAAAAAACTATTTTAAAATAGAATATATAAAATATAAAATTACATAATAAATTTTTTTATTTTTATAGAATTTTTGTAAAATTTTATAGAGTTAGGAGGTTTTCCAATTTTTAAGGCCTTTCTTTTGTATTTTTTTGTGATTTTTGGTTTGGAGTTTTATTATATGATAGTATCAAATTATATTTTTTTTTGTAAGAGAAGGTTTTATATTTTTTGTATTTCTATAAATAAACAAGGAATAAATATTTCAAAAATTAAAAAACTATTTTAAAATAGAATATATAAAATATAAAATTACATAATAATTTTTTTTATTTTTATAGAGTTTTTGTAAAATTTTATAGAGTTAGGAGGTTTTCCAATTTTTAAGGCCTTTCTTTTGTATTTTTTTGTGATTTTTGGTTTGGAGTTTTATTATATGATAGTATCAAATTATATTTTTTTGGTAAGATAAGGTTTTATATTTTTTGTATTTCTATAAATAAACAAGGAATAAATAGCTCCTACTATATCTTTAGTAAAAAGAAAATGCAAGTAAAATGCTAAATAAAAATCATAACATGAACAAGCAACATTTAAAACACTTACTATAATTTTTCCTTGAATTTACAAGCACATAAGCTATTTAAATAAAAAATTTAAAAAATACACAAAATAAATACAATGTCATAGCAGGGGTATATTTGCAATAACAAACATGGTTGAGGGTATCTATGAAATTAACCCCAAAGTTTAACACTATTATGCAAATTTTAAGTAATAAAAACATTTAAACAAACCCCATGAGGGATTCTCTGCAAATTACCCAAGTCGCGTGGGGGACCACAAGAGCAAAGTTGGCATGGACCGAAATATAATACACAATAAAGATAGAGACCCTCTTATAATTTTTACATAAATATTGACACTATAGATTTTATTTACAAGACTAAAAATACAATAAACAAGGCAGATTGGTGTATGTGATATTACCCCCAAAGATGCGCGTTGACAGACGATTGGATCAATCTCACTTAAGTCACGGACAACTCATATCAGCCAATACCGCTTCAGCGTGACGGTCCGGATTAGATCTAGCAG
This sequence comes from Ottelia alismoides, assembly GCA_037367405.1. Taxonomy (NCBI): domain Eukaryota; kingdom Viridiplantae; phylum Streptophyta; class Magnoliopsida; order Alismatales; family Hydrocharitaceae; genus Ottelia; species Ottelia alismoides. Next base: position 160,883 of record JAZKJV010010327.1, on the reverse strand, counting down.
ACGATCGAATGGCTCCTGTGGTGTGCCATCGAACAACACGTACAATTTGGAGCATGGGCTCCATTGGAAGGAAACACTTCACCCCCCAAGAACAGGGAAGAACACGAACACATTCTTCCCTCGATCACTGATTTCTCACGCTATAGGCCTCCTCCCGAGATTGTGAAAGGGTCTAGGTGTTCTTGCTGTAGATCTGTCGTTGGTGGTACCATCAAAGATGCCCAAGATCCATCGATAGGGTCTTGGAAGTTCAAGAAAGCTTGAGCATCTAGGACTGACAACCTGAGCGTGAATGGCCCTCAGATTGGCCTGGTTCCTCCAAATACCTGTAGGGATAGCTCAGGGAAGTACACACGGATGTATTCGAGCCTTTATTTGGTGAAATAAATGGAGGTGGAGGTGAGGCGGCGATGCTCTGGCATGTGGCATAGGAGGAGCATCAATTCGCTAATCCATGTGGGATCAAGTTGGTCTAATGGGTCAAGGAGGGTGATGAATACCCATTCATCACTCTTTATTCTTCTATTTTAGCTACAAAAACCTTTGCAAATACATGTAGATATGTGTAAATACAAATAATTACCAAAAGCATGCATTGTGTAAAACCTGTAATTAGCATGTTTTTGTGCAAAAATAAAAGAATAAAGAGTAAAAAGAAAAAGAGGGAAATATTTAGAATAAATATTGAGCAACCTAACCCAAGGGAGGGCTCAGCATGGGCCTGACCGCATAAAAGCCAAAGTAGAGGGAGATAGGAGCTCATGTGTATAGATTTTTGTAAATAAATAAAATTATATTTTCCTCACCCAAAAATATGCTTGTACATATTTTGTATATATTTAGAAACTATTAAAAACAAAATAAAAATTTAAAAATCAAAAATTCAAAAATGCCCTTTCACCATGTACATAAACCATGCTCCCTTATTTATTTAACCTTATAAATAAATAAAATTATTTTCTAAACTTTTTGTAAATAATCTATGTGACATATTGTAAATATAATAAATAAAAAGAAACAAAACAAAAATCAAATAAAAATTACAAAATTGAAAATACAAAAATACATTGTATATATACCATGTGTATAAATGTATATATCTATTTATTTCACCTATGTGTATAAATAATAAAAATAAAATAAAAATAGCTTTCTATTCCTCATTTTATTCTATAAATAAATAAAACATAAAATAGGAATAAAATTGTATAAAAATAATAATAAAAAAAATTCAAAAATAAAAAGCCTACATATTGTATATATCCCTATATAATGTACATACCTTATTCTTATTTCCAAAAATTAATTAAAAATCACCAAAAAATAGAAAAAAATAAAAGAAAAATATTTCATGTTGAAAGTTTTTGCAAAATCGGCCATTTGCTGCCTCATTTTTAAGTGTCAAATCTTGTCCACGTGGCAGCATCCCACTGGTCCACGGGGAATGTTGACCCCGGTCAACTCCCCCGCGGACTCTTTCCTTTTTGAGAAGATGCGCGCCGCCCCGCCTTCGCCATTTTCTCCACGCGCCTCCAGCCTGTCGCCCATGCAAACCCCGCGCCCGGATCCTTCGCCGATCATCCGACATCCTCGCCAGATCCTTCGCCGCGAGATCCACGCCTTCCATAGCCGTCGCCTCCCAACCCTAATCGGGCCTGCAGCTATATAAAGAACCACCTCCGCCGCCACCGCGCCTCATCTTTGGACCTTCCCCTTCTTCCCAGTGAACTCCAGAGGCACCACGAGAGTGACAGCAAGCGATCGCCCCTGTTGCAGCGAGGCGAGGAGGTGAAACCACTGATCCGGCGTTCTTCGCCGCCGTTGCTCCGCCACCAGCGTGAGCACCGAGCCTCGGGCCGAGACGACCCTTGAGGCTACGACCAGGAGCACCCCCTGCTCTTCCCCAGTCTCTCCGACCACCCAGGTAACCCTTTAGCCTTTCCATTTAGTTTAATTTCTTGTTTCGCCTAAATCGCATCTCCGACGTATTCCTTTGATTCCGGCCATATCGTGTACCTTCTCGATCATCGGAACGCACCGTCACCTTCGCCGTTCCCTCACGCACGTTCTTCACCCCTTCACCCAACCCAGATCGCACAGGATCTGGGAATCGAGCTCTACCGTCCTCCGCTCGCCGGAGCTCACTCACCCCGACGCACTGTTCACCCTCACGCCGCTTCTTTGGGTCGAGGCACTTTGCCCTCGACCCGCGAAGCTTTTGGTTCACTTTGCAGGTCAAGAGGAGGGCATCTGAGCCCCCCTCACTTTCAGACCAGGAGCTCTACTCCGTCGACCTCGCCGGAGCCCCTCCAGGGCTCGGCTGGGCCATCGGAGACCTTCACCAGCTGCGAGACTACACCGCGGATCTTTTCCGATACCCAGAGGCAGCTGAGGAGTACTACTGCACGCGCACTAGGCCGGCGAACTTCGCCGGCCACCTGTTCTTCGAGAGTCCTCCATCGCCGTCCGATCAGCCCCAGCTCCCCAGTTCGCATCACGGCCGTCCATCCATCGAGGAGCAGATACCGTCGATCATCCTGAGGGTTGATCTGGACCGTCAGAGCAGAGGGAGGGAACCACCAGCACCACCAGCCGTTCGATCTTCCACGTGGCCCCCTCTGCACCGTCGATCAGGCCCACGTGCGGAAGAAGAAAAGCGCCCGACGTCCGAGACCGTTGGATCATCTACGTGGCGCGCATCCAGCCGTCGACGTTAAATAAGGGGTAATTTATCTTAGGCCCCCTCGTAGTTTGTGTTTTTAATTTCAGTCCTGTAAATATTTTGCGTACTTTATTTACGTAGGGTAAATTGCACTTTGGACCTCGTATCTTTCAGTATTTGCATTTATGCCCTTGTTTGTGTGAGACACGTGCGTCGTCACGTGTGTATTTGGTGTATTTGCAACTTTAGCCCTGTAGTTCTGGTTGTTTATGAATGAATGAAATATTTTTGATAATTGCATTTATGCCCCTGTGAGCATTTTATTTCCGCATGTGCGTCTTTTAGTGGGTCATTTGCATAACAACCCCTGGACTTTTTGGTGCGAGTTACCAAAAGGTCCTCGGACTTGTTTTTCTTACATATAGGACCCTGAGTGCCCCAGGCACGTGCTTGGCACGTGTTTTGCTGGGTATTTTGCACCAGACCCCCCAGAACTTTGGGTATTTGCACTTTGGTCCCTGTGCACAGTGCCCCTCCTTTATTTTTGAATAAAATATCAAATCACCTCCAAATTCGATGAAAATTTGACACATGGCTCCTGCCATGGTGTAGAATTTTTGTAAAGTTTTGAGGATATTTTTGATTTCATTTGCTATTTTTAAAAATTCAAAAACCCTTATTTTTGCTACTGTTTAGAGTCAAAAACCCCAAAAAATATCAAAACCCTTTTAAAAATTCTATAAAAATTAGTTACTGTTTATTTTGTTTTCCTTGATTTTCTAGCCAATTTTGGCTATTTTTCATTGAGTAAAAATCCTAAAAATCTAAAAACACCTCAAAACTCATAAAAATCATAATAAATAATTTAAAAACCCAAAAACAATAATTTTGGTGCTCAAATTTTCCTTGTTTTCTCTAGTATACAGGAAAATTACCTCCAGGTCCCTTTGAGATCCTTAGATATTTTATCTTTGGGTTTTGGGCCTTGCTGGACAGTACCTTATCTTTTTAGTACTGTTTGATTTTTAGAAAATAAAATACACCTTATAAAAATCCCAAAAATTCACCAAAAACACTTAAAAACCTAAAAAAACATAAAAACAATTTTTCTTGAATTTTTGCTTGATTCTTCATGCATTAAATAAATTGTTGAAAGTGTGCTTGTTTTCGTGTTTCCTTATTTTCTCTACATATTAAAAATCCAAAAAAAAAATTTGAAAACAATTAAAAATCACTAAAAAGTATTCTCTTGGATTTCTGACTACATCGTAGGTCTCTTGGCCAATCCGTGCTCCTTGTGTTCGACCCTGGGTGCTATACCAGGTTAATCTCATAGCAGGACCGCTCTCTTTTGTGCTCGATTAGTTTTACATGTTCTGAGTGGTTGATTTTTCTTGATATACCTAGTCTGATTGATTGAGGTCGCAACGACCATTTCTTTACCTTTACCTTAGTCAGTTGGACGGTTATCAGAATGGCGCCGTTGCCGGGGAGCACGGCTTTGTAATCATTTTTCCATATTGTCTCTCTATATTATCATTGTTTTCTGACACTCTCTCTCTTTGATTTTTGTGCGAGGTACTGCGTGGACAACTTGGAGTTTATTTTTGAGGACCCGCACGGGAAGAAGAAGCAGGGAGAAGAAGAAGGAATTCTTATTTCTGAGAGAGAAGAGAGAACAATATTTTTGTAATAATTTAGAACTTGGACATTTGTGGACACTTGTAACTTAGCGGGTCTGTTTCGCCGAGTACCGGTGTGCTCGGGGGACCCATTTGGATTTTCGCGGCTTTTTCTGCGGTTTTGATAGCTAGCTGCCTTTTCCGGTGTTTACGCGGTTTTTCTCGAGCCCCTAGATTTAGGAATTTCTCTTGCTTGTGCCGTAATTAGTAGGGTCTCCACACTTAATTGCTTATCTGTTCCTATAGATCGTTAATTGGACCTACTAATAATAAATAATAAAAATAACTTAGTCGCTTTCCTGAGAGCCTACGCGCCGCAAGCCTGCCCCGCAAGCGCTACTCCTGAACTCGACCTGTCGAGAAGAGGAGGGGTGGGCCAAGACCGGACTCTTTGGATCAAGGGCGAGTGACTAAGTTAGACGGTTCTGCGCTAGGAATTGCTCATCTAGGACTCAGTTTTTCCTCGCTGCACCATTTAGGTAGTTTAATTCTGTCTTTAAATTCTGCGCGGATCATTTGCATGAAGAGTGCTGGAGATAAGGTACGCATTTCTTTCTCTGCATGCATCATTGATTTCTTCGCGCATCGGCTTTTTCGTCTTCTCCCTCTGTTTTTGGCTTGATCATCAGGAGAATCGGAAAATTCGTTAGGCCGCTTGTATTTATTTTGAAAAAATTAAAAAGAAAAACAAAAAAAAATTGGGACTGGATAACACTATTGACCCTAAAAGACACTCACATTAAAAATTTGTCTTGGGGAGAGCAACCCCCTCCTTGTATGGTTTGGATGCGCGAGAGAGTGACCCGCACCCTAGGTAGAACCCTCCGGTGCTATTTCTAGCTGACTACCGACTCTTCCGTGCGGGCCAGTCGGTTGGAGTAGCATCGGGTATCCTAACAGGTCACGTAAGCGCTCTGATATTTTGTGTGTTCACCCAATAAAATTGACAAGATAAATTGACCGAGCTTTCACGGTCTTCAGATTGCATTGCGTTGGTGAACCGGGGGTTTGCTTTGCGATCATATTTTCTCCAGATCCCATCCGCCCAACTCGCCAGATCAAGATGATGGGTAGACGATCCCTTAGGCAGCCTCTGGCTGCACCGCTTTCAGGCGCGTCTACTTCACCATCTAGGTTGGCCCATGAGAGTCGAGACCAGCTCTCCGGGCCCGAGTACGATTCCACCCTGTTCTCCCTCGATCCCCTTTCTTTTGCTACTGAGAGACATGAGCCCGAGGAAAGACGAATTGATTTGACAGAACCTGAGTTGGGCTCATCTGATTTTGCAGACTTCACTATGGCCGGAGCCGGCAGTTCAGACCCAGACTCCCGACAACCCGAACATTTTGTACTAGACCAGGGAGCGATCAACTCCACTCTGATCGCATCATTAGAGACAGTACAGAAGCAGCTACGCGATCAGGGAGCTTTCATGATTGAGATGAGAAGGGAGTTGGAGCGACTCAGAGAAGAGAGAGATCAGAGCGAGCCTGAGGACATTCCTGATGCTGATGCAGAGGCAGCAGCCGCAGCAGCCGCAGCAGCGGCTGCCGCAGCGGCAGCCGCCGCCGCAGCAGGACCACCGAGACCGATGCGGGAGTTACACAACCCCGGATTTACACTGATGCACCATTGGGTGGTGGTACCTGCTATCGTGGGGGATTTCAAGTTCCCTCCGAACACCCTGCAGATGCTTCCTCATTTTCACGGACTTGCCACCGAGGAGCCCCACCTCCATCTCCAGGAGTTTTTGATGATCTGCAGCACTGTCCACGACCGCCATGTGGACCAGGATACGATTCGGATGATGGCCTTCCCTTTTTCACTGGCAGATAGAGCAGCCGCCTGGCTGAAGCATTTAGGGAAATTTGTATACACCTGGGAGCAGCTCCGCACCGAGTACTTGAACAAGTACTATCCACTCGGGCGGACGAATGCAGCGAGGGCCCTGATCAACAACTTCTCCATGCTCCCTAACGAGCAGTTTCACGAGGCATGGGAGAGGTTCAGAGAGCTTCTGGATAGATGCCCACACCACGACATTTCCAAGCCGAACCTAGTTCAGAGCTTCTTTAGTGGGATGACGCCAGAGCTTCAGGGTCTGGTGAATGCTTCTTGCGGCGGGTCCTACTTTGCCAAGGACCACAACCAAGTCTGGGCCATCTACGAAGAGATCGCCGAAAATTACATGGTGATGTCCCAGACTCGGTTGTACACACAGAGATCTCAGCAGCCGTCAGGACCCGTGCAGTACCAGCGGATAGCACGGGTTGATGCAGGTCCATCCAGTTCGTCCACAGTTGCAGCCGCACAGGCAGAGTCGGCCGCTGCGGACATGGGGATTATCAGCGAGAAGTTGGACCGCATGGAAATAATAGAGAAGAAGCAGTGCCAGGGCATAACTCAGATGGAGCAGATGGCACAAACTCTGAGCGACGTGAAGACCCATCTCTTGTGTCTTCAGGAGGCACAGACGGCTTCTCAGCCCCGTCTTCAGTCGCGAGGCGATTCCGGTGGCAGCCGCAGCTCGTCCCAGCGCTCCAGCTCCTTGCAGCAGCCTAGACAAGTTCACCTTGTACAGGCGGAGCCGTACCAGCAGCAGCAGCCCTCTTACCAGTCACCACCATCTCCAGACTTACAGATGGTGGTATATCAGCCGGATCAGCCTCTGGCAGTACTACCGCCAGACCCCTTCGATGCAGAGCCGTTGATGGATGTCAACGGGATTTGGTACGACCGTCCCCAGCCTGGGATCCGACGAGACCATCCCGGATTCAGGTGGGGGAATGGGGGTAACCAGTCCCAACAGCAGCCAGCCGGTCAGGGAGGGCAGTACTCCCAGCAGAGAGATCACCAGCAGCCCCCAGCATACCAGTCACACCAGCCATCATCCTTCGTACCTCGTCCCTACCAGCAGCAGGGACAGACTTGGAGACGTGAGCAGCAGGCTCACCAGCAGCAGCATCCTTCCTCTTACCCCTCTCAGCCGCAGCAGCACCAGGTCCAGCAGCCTCATTACCAGAGAGGCAACCCGTCGGGCTCCCATGAGAGCCCCGCCTTGGATGATCTAGCCCGCATTTTCACAGAGCAGCAGGCTACATTTAGACGAGAGATGGACGAGTTCCGCCAGGAGATGCGGGACCTGATGAGAGGTAAGGCCGCCATCCCTGCACAGATCGAGCCTAATCCGAATAGCTTGAAGAGGAAGTCTGAGCAGGTAGTTCACACTGAGCCTACCACTCCTAGTGACTCATTTGATGATATGTCGTCGGATCTATTTGATGCTGATTTTGTTACACTTAGGAGCGGTAGAAGACCAGCAGGCGGCGCCTCATCTGAGCGACAACGCGAGGATCCATCTAGAGCGCCAGATGAGGAAGAGGAGAGCGGTACTGAAGCCGCACATGATAATGACGGTGGTACTGATGCCACCCGAGATGCTGATTCCACCGGCGGTACTGAGGCCGCCGCTTCACCATATCGAGGAGGTGGTACTGATGCCACCAACAGAGCCAAGCCAGCCCGCGGTACTGAGGCCGCAAGACGTCTAGTTGTAGAGCCTGCTAGAGGTGGTACTAAGGCCACCAATATTCATTCTGATAGAGATGTTGTCTTTCCTCGTATGAATGTATCTCATGACTCTATTTTGAATAAAGGAAAAGGTTTAGTTTCTTCTGATCCCACTGTGGTGTATGATGTATGTGAGGATCCGGTCATCGAACCGTCTAGGCCTATTCCTAGTCCTTCATCTGAGAAGGACCCTGTGATCCCCTTTCCTAGAGCCCTTGAGTTGGGGAAGAGGAAGAAAAGAGAAAAAGATCCAAAAAAGAGAGAGCAGGAGGAGTTCAGCCGGAGCATGATAGACCGATTTCACATCCAGCTGACCCTCCATGAGGCTTTGCAGCACATCCCTCTTCTTCAGCGATCCTTGAGAGACAAGACCACAGTCAGGAGGAAGAAGAGGAACAACACCGCAAAGATTCATGTGTTGACAAAAGCCACGTGTTACGCGATCCAGAACCATCTGCCAACCAAGAAGCCAGATTTAGGAGCCCCGTATGTCAGATGTCAGATTAGTGAGCAGAGGTTCGACCGTACTCTATTAGATAGCGGATCGTCGATCAACCTTCTTCCGGCAGCCCTTCTCGACCACTTAGAGTTGGGCACTCTTAGACAGAGCAGGACATACCTTCAGTTTGCTGATCGGTCTGTCAAGAGGCCAAAGGGGTTGTTGCGAGATGTTGTCGTCACGATTCAGGGTTTGCAATTCCCCGTGGACTTCGTAGTGCTGGACATGGAGACCCCTGACTCGTTGACCGATTCCCCCATCATTCTCGGTCGCCCGTTCTTGGCCACAGCCAAGGCGGTGACTGACCATGACAGTGGGAAGGTATTCTTTCGCGTCCAGGGCGAGAGTATACAAATAGAGACGGTTAAGGACCACAGAGCCAGAGATAGATCCCGCTCAGAGGGCAGTACAGATTCAGAACAGCTGACAGATACAGAGCCAGACATACACCAGGACTGTGATTTTGTGATCACAGATGATGAGGCAGCTTGGGCAGATCCTGCAGCACAGACCATCCTCTCATATTCAGATACAGCTGATGCAGAGATGATAGCAGAGGATAGTCTGGAGAGCACAGCCCTTGTCCAGGATACTATTGAGTCAGCAGAGTCGGATCTTGATCGCGACACGATTTTCAGTGACGGTGGTACTAAGGCTACCCTGCTCTACGGTGGTGCTGATGCCACCGCAGTTGATACAGATCCCTCGGATTCAGAATCTGATTGGGCAGATTGTGATGATCAGATGCCAGACCTGGATCCACCTGAGCCTATAGATGAGGAGGAGGTAGAGGTAGAGCAGATCAGAAACAATACAAAGGACCCGCCTTCTTCAGATCCAGTTTGTGAGAGTTCTTTATCACTTTCCCAGGCAGATTTGGCAGAGTTAGCAGCTTTCACTCAGTTCCTTCCACAGCCAGATTTGCCAGCACCCAGCATTCCAGAGCGAAAGCCGCTCCCTACTTCGCTGAAGTATCGATTCCTTGCGGGCGATCCAGAGATGTACCCAGTCATCATCTCAGCCGAGTTGACTGGAGAGCAAGAATCCCGTCAGATGGGGGTTCTTGAAAAGAACCGCAAGGCGATCGGATGGAGCGTAGCGGATCTCCATGGGATTAGTCCAGCAGTGTGCTCCCACCATATCTATCTTGAGGAGGGGGCGAAGCCGACGCGTGAGTTCCAGCGGCGACTGAACCCCAACCTGAGAGAGGTCGTGATGAAAGAAATATCTAAATGGTGGAGCACAGATTTTATTTATCCCATTTCCGACTCCAAGTGGGTCAGCCCCTTGCATGTGGTGCCCAAGAAGACGGGCATCACGACTGTGATCAGTGAGTCGGGAGAGGAGATCGCTACACGAGTACCCACCTCTTGGAGGGTCTGTGTTGACTACAGGAGACTCAACCAGGCCACCAAGAAGGACCATTTCCCCCTGCCTTTTATTGACCAGATCATTGAGAGACTGGCAGGGAAGAGCCATTATTGTTTCCTGGATGGGTACTCGGGCTACAACCAGGTGGCCATCGCTCCTGAGGATCAGGAGAAGACCACCTTTACCTGTCCCTTCGGCACATATGCTTTTCGACGCATGCCATTTGGGCTATGCAATGCCCCTGCGACTTTTCAGAGGTGCATGCTGTCGATCTTTTCGGACATGGTAGGGGAGTGTTTGGAGGTCTTCATGGACGATTTCTCGGTCTACGGCGACGGATTCGATTCTTGTCTTGACTGCCTAGACCGGGTACTCCAGCGATGTATCGAGTTCCATTTGGTTCTATCTTGGGAGAAGAGTCACTTCATGGTGACTCAAGGGACGGTGCTTGGCCACATCATCTCCAACAGGGGCATGGAGGTTGATCCGGCCAAGGTGGATGTCATTAGAAAACTCACACCGCCGTCCAATCTGAGGCAGTTACGGTCATTCCTGGGGCATGTTGGATTTTATAGGAGATTTATTCAGGATTTCAGCAAGATTGCCCGACCGTTGACTGACCTCTTGACGAAAGACACCGAGTTCCTTGTAGATGATAAGTGTCTCTCGTCTTTTGCGACTCTCCAGCAGCATGTTATAGAGGCTCCTGTTCTCCAGCCGCCTGATTGGTCTCTCCCATTCGAGATCATGACGGACGCCTCAGATTTTGCCGTGGGGGCAGTGCTGGGACAGAGGAGGGATGGAGTTCCATTTGCCATACACTATGCTAGCCGCACATTGGATTCCGCCCAGTGGAATTATACGGTCACAGAGAAGGAGATGCTAGCAGTAGTGTTTGCCCTAGATAAGTTCAGATCATATATCATTGGATCTAGAGTGACTTTGTTTACAGATCATACCGCCATCAGGTACCTCATGGCAAAGAAGGATGCCAAGGCCAGACTGACTAGATGGATCCTTCTACTCCAGGAGTTCGACATTGAGATCAAGGATAAGCCTGGAGTCAAGAATGTGGTGGCAGATCATCTCTCCCGATTAGAGCAGCTTGAGGATTCTGAGCAGATTGATCCCATTCGAGATACCTTCCCAGATGAGGCGATCCTTGCTATCGCCTCACTCCCGTGGTATGCCGATATTGTGAACTTTCTCGTTGCAGGGAAAGTCCCACAAGATTGGCCCAAGCAGAGACTTGAGACCTTCCTTGCGAGGGCCAAGTCCTACCACTGGGAGGATCCCATCCTTTACCACGAAGGAGGGGATAGCGTCTGGCGTCGGTGTATCCCTCAGGAGGAACACCATAGCGTCCTCACTTACTGCCACAAGTTTGAGGCAGGAGGACATCATTCTGGGAGGAGAACGGCACAGAAAGTACTCCAATCCGGCTTGTGGTGGCCTACCCTCTTCAAGGACTCTGATGAGTTCGTGAAGAGGTGTACTGACTGTCAGAGGATGGGCACTTGTGGACAGCGTGATATGATGCCGATGCAGCCCATTCACTTCTGTGAGGTCTTTGACGCATGGGGCATCGATTTCATGGGTCCATTCCCTAAGAGTCAGGGATTTGAGTACATTCTGTTGGCCGTTGATTATGTGAGTCGTTGGGTTGAGGCTATCCCCGCCCGAGCCGCTGATGCGAGGACAGTTTGCAGATTTTTGAGAAAGCATATCATCACGCGGTTCGGGGTTCCACGAGTTCTGATTTCTGATGGGGGGTCTCATTTCGTCAACGACCAGGTAAAGGCACTTGCCAGTGAGTTCAGTATAGACCATCGAGTAGCCACGCCATACCATCCACAGACGAATGGTCTAGCCGAGGTTTCGAACAGGGAGATCAAGACTATATTGCAGAAAGTCGTTCGCCCCTACCGAAAGGATTGGTCCCAACTTTTGGACTCGGTCTTGTGGGCATATAGGACGTCTTTCAAGACACCATTAGGCACATCTCCTTTTCGCCTAGTGTATGGCAAGCCATGTCATTTACCTGTTGAGCTGAGACACAAGTCACTTTGGGCAGTTACAGATATTCTTATGGATCCAGATGGTATGGGAGACCAGAGGAGGGCAGAGTTAGCTGCCCTGGAGGAGCTTAGAGATGAAGCTTTCTCAAGCAGCCTACATTATAAGGAAAAAGTGAAGGAGTGGCATGATTCTCATATCAGCCACAAACATTTTGAGATTGGACAGAAAGTATGGTTGTTTGATGCAAGGCTACGATTATTTCCAGGGAAGCTACAGAGCAAATGGAAGGGACCTTACTTGGTCAGAAAGGTACACGATAACGGTAGCATTGATATATCTGAGTTATCTTCTGAGAGTACCTTTCGAGTGAACGGCCAGCGGCTCAAGCCATTTCTAGATCATGAGCCGCGGGACGTTATTGTTGCCCCGATTCATTTTGCGTGAGATGTGGTCTCTTGACTCACATCTTTTGCATCTCACGCCTGATTTCCACTGTTCCTCCGCCTGTATAGATCCAGTTGTCCATATCATTCTATTCTTTAGTCTAACATCCCTTTTCTCATCTTATGATTATGCTATACTTAGGGTGTACTTTACCCTAAGTATAGGGGGATGTAGGACCTGCGGGTATTCTTTTCATTTGTTCTGCCCCTGTTTTGCTGCCTATACTTAGGGATATTTTACCCTAAGTATAGGGGGGGCAGAGTCTGTATATTCTTCACTCGGAGTTCCCTTCATGTACAGCTTGCTATACTTAGGATTAGTTAATCCTAAGTATAGGGGGAAACCACTGAGCCCCTCTCATTCTATTCATTTATTCGTTTCTGTACCTAGCCATTCCTTTTCACTTCCCTTTTACTAAGCACGATTTATGTCTTCTTCATCGCTCTTGACCACTCTGAGGACATCGTTCGAGCTAAGTATAGGGGGGGTGTGTATATATTTCATATATACTTTAGCCATAACTCGTACTTTGTGTGAGTGTGTTAATAAACAAAATGGCTAAAAATCACAAAAATTTAAAAATTTTTCATGTACATAAACATATTTTATCTTGCACATACATAGCTAGTGTACAAAGTATTTTTGTAAAAATGATTTCAAAAATCTTTTGTGTAAAGCTTGTGTAAATATTTTTGTATCAAAATTATGTATATAGTACAAAATTTTTCCAAAATGTTTTTCAAAAGTTTGCAAAAATCTTGTGTAAATGTTTGTAAATATCTTTTTGCAAAACTTGCACCTCATGCATCATTCATCCATGATTTCAAAACATTTTGCATGATTGTAAAATATTTGTAAATAGCATCTTGTGTACATATATGTATATAGTTTTTCCTGGATAAGAGTTGACATTTAAACTAAGCCTAGAATTAAATTGAGAAATGGAGCTTGAATAAGATCTTAATCCACTTAACTTTAAGAGGAACCTTATAGGACTTAGGGTTAAGGCTTTTCAGGTCCATAAGGACTTAATTCTTTGAGTCCACTAGGCTATGAGCATATGTCATCTTGATGAGCCTAAGTAGAGCATTTAACAACACACGCATGACTCTTAGAGACAATGGCTTGACTTGCACCTGCACTTACACAAGGCTCTCCACGGATGAGGTGGTGAGGAGGCAGTTTCCTTTGGCTTGGGGTAGCATATGAGGGTAGTACTTCTAGGCGGAACCTCTCTTCTTCTTCTAGTGAAGGAAGTGCGCCTCAACTTGGTCTAGTGGTGATGAAGGCTAAAGACAGAAGCTGTGGGTTGCAATAAAGCTTCAAAAGAGGGATAGTCTACTGGCTCAAGGGGAAATTTCTTATATGCTGCACCATGTAGATATGCTGTACAGAAATCCTTGAAAAAAAATTGCAAAAATGCAAAAAGAACTCCAAAAAAGTGGTGGGTCGGATTGAAAATTTAATAACCCCACCAGAGTGTATATAGTCAAATAAAGCAAAGCTTATGGTATCCATGTTACATCTCATGAAGCTTGCAGCGGGAGACTTAGCTACACTGGCTAAGCTTCCAAAACTCTATACTTCTACCCTCTCTTCTTGAGCCGGTTGCACTTGAACTTAGAAGGGAATACCCCGCTTCTCGAGGAAAGAGTTGCTAGACCGAGGCATTAGAGTTACCAGATTAAGGGAGGTTGTTTCTTTATTACTTCTGAGGTGGGGAGCCACATATCACTTACACCGCATGGAAAGATTCATGGTCATTAGAGTTTGTGTATGTAGACTTGTTCTGATCTGGTTTATTGAGGAGTCTTGCCCATAGATTGGTGGAACTTGGAGGCTGTTGAGTTTTAAGCTTAAGTCCAAATAAGGTTCCGACACATTAATAATCCAAAGATCTGATCGAGCTCCATATTTCAATTTAATGAAGGAAAGTTTAATAATTCAACCTTGATCCATGTACATCCTCTTTTTCTTTTTCTTTTTCTTTCTTTTTCACTTCTTTTTCAAATAAGTGTTTGCTAAGGGACTAGCAAAGTTAAGTATAGGGGGGTGATGAATACCCATTCATCACTCTTTATTCTTCTATTTTAGCTACAAAAACCTTTGCAAATACATGTAGATATGTGTAAATACAAATAATTACCAAAAGCATGCATTGTGTAAAAACCTGTAATTAGCATGTTTTTGTGCAAAAATAAAAGAATAAAGAGTAAAAAGAAAAAGAGGGAAATATTTAGAATAAATATTGAGCAACCTAACCCAAGGGAGGGCTCAGCATGGGCCTGACCACATAAAAGCCAAAGTAGAGGGAGATAGGAGCTCATGTGTATAGATTTTTGTAAATAAATAAAATTATATTTTCCTCACCCAAAAATATGCTTGTACATATTTTGTATATATTTAGAAACTATTAAAAACAAAATAAAAATTTAAAAATCAAAAATTCAAAAATGCCCTTTCACCATGTACATAAACCATGCTCCCTTATTTATTTAACCTTATAAATAAATAAAATTATTTTCTAAACTTTTTTGTAAATAATCTATGTGACATATTGTAAATATAATAAATAAAAAGAAACAAAACAAAAATCAAATAAAAATTACAAAATTGAAAATACAAAAATACATTGTATATATACCATGTGTATAAATGTATATATCTATTTATTTCACCTATGTGTATAAATAATAAAAATAAAATAAAAATAGCTTTCTATTCCTCATTTTATTCTATAAATAAATAAAGCATAAAATAGGAATAAAATTGTATAAAAATAATAATAAAAAAAATTCAAAAATAAAAAGCCTACATATTGTATATATCCCTATATAATGTACATACCTTATTCTTATTTCCAAAAATTAATTAAAAATCACCAAAAAATAGAAAAAAATAAAAGAAAAATATTTCATGTTGAAAGTTTTTGCAAAATCGGCCATTTGCTGCCTCATTTTTAAGTGTCAAATCTTGTCCACGTGGCAGCATCCCACTGGTCCACGGGGAATGTTGACCCCGGTCAACTCCCCCGCGGACTCTTTCCTTTTTGAGAAGATGCGCGCCGCCCCGCCTTCGCCATTTTCTCCACGCGCCTCCAGCCTGTCGCCCACGCAAACCCCGCGCCCGGATCCTTCGCCGATCATCCGACATCCTCGCCAGATCCTTCGCCGCGAGATCCACGCCTTCCATAGCCGTCGCCTCCCAACCCTAATCGGGCCTGCAGCTATATAAAGAACCACCTCCGCCGCCACCGCGCCTCATCTTTGGACCTTCCCCTTCTTCCCAGTGAACTCCAGAGGCACCGCGAGAGTGACAGCAAGCGATCGCCCCTGTTGCAGCGAGGCGAGGAGGTGAAACCACTGATCCGGCGTTCTTCACCGCCGTTGCTCCGCCACCAGCGTGAGCACCGAGCCTCAGGCCGAGACGACCCTTGAGGCTACGACCAGGAGCACCCCCTGCTCTTCCCCAGTCTCTCCGACCACCCAGGTAACCCTTTAGCCTTTCCATTTAGTTTAATTTCTTGTTTCGCCCAAATCGCATCTCCGACGTATTCCTTTGATTCCGGCCATATCGTGTACCTTCTCGATCATCGGAACGCACCGTCACCTTCGCCGTTCCCTCACGCACGTTCTTAACCCCTTCACCCAACCCAGATCGCACAGGATCTGGGAATCGAGCTCCACCGTCCTCCGCTCGCCGGAGCTCACTCACCCCGACGCACCGTTCACCCTCACGCCGCTTCTTTGGGTCGAGGCACTTTGCCCTCGACCCGCGAAGCTTTTGGTTCACTTTGCAGGTCAAGAGGAGGGCATCTGAGCCCCCTTCACTTTCAGACCAGGAGCTCTACTCCGTCGACCTCGCCGGAGCCCCTCCAGGGCTCGGCTGGGCCATCGGAGACCTTCACCAGCTGCGGGACTACACCGCGGATCTTTTCCGATACCCAGAGGCAGCTGAGGAGTACTACTGCACGCGCACTAGGCCGGAGAACTTCGTCGGCCACCTGTTCTTCGAGAGTCCTCCATCGCCGTCCGATCAGCCCCAGCTCCCCAGTTCGCATCACGGCCGTCCATCCATCGAGGAGCAGATACCGTCGATCATCCTGAGGGTTGATCTGGACCGTCAGAGCAGAGAGAGGGAACCACCAGCACCACCAGCCGTTCGATCTTCCACGTGGCCCCCTCTGCACCGTCGATCAGGCCCACGTGCGGAAGAAGAAAAGCGCCCGACGTCCGAGACCGTTGGATCATCTACGTGGCGCGCATCCAACCGTCGACGTTAAATAAGGGGTAATTTATCTTAGGCCCCCTCGTAGTTTGTGTTTTTAATTTCAGTCCTGTAAATATTTTGCGTACTTTATTTATGTAGGGTAAATTGCACTTTGGACCTCGTATCTTTCAGTATTTGCATTTATGCCCTTGTTTGTGTGAGACACGTGCGTCGTCACGTGTGTATTTGGTGTATTTGCAACTTTAGCCCTGTAGTTCTGGTTGTTTATGAATGAATGAAATATTTTTGATAATTGCATTTATGCCCCTGTGAGCATTTTATTTCCGCATGTGCGTCTTTTAGTGGGTCATTTACATAACAACCCCTGGACTTTTTGGTGCGAGTTACCAAAAGGTCCTCGGACTTGTTTTTCTTACATATAGGTCCCTGAGTGCCCCAGGCACGTGCTTGGCACGTGTTTTGCTGGGTATTTTGCACCAGACCCCCCAGAACTTTGGATATTTGCACTTTGGTCCCTGTGCACAGTGCCCCTCCTTTATTTTTGAATAAAATATCAAATCACCTCCAAATTCGATGAAAATTTGACACATGGCTCCTGCCATGGTGTAGAATTTTTGTGAATTTTTGAGGACATTTTTTATTTCATTTGCTATTTTTAAAAATTCAAAAACCCTTATTTTTGCTACTGTTTAGAGTCAAAAACCCCAAAAAAATATCAAAACCCTTTTAAAAATTCTATAAAAATTAGTTACTGTTTATTTTGTGTTCCTTGATTTTCTAGCCAATTTTGGCTATTTTTCATTGAGTAAAAATCCTAAAAATCTAAAAACACCTCAAAACTCATAAAAATCATAATAAATAATTTAAAAACCCAAAAACAATAATTTTGGTGCTCAAATTTTCCTTGTTTTCTCTAGTATACAGGAAAATTACCTCCAGGTCCCTTTGAGATCCTTAGATATTTTATCTTTGGGTTTTGGGCCTTGCTGGACAGTACCTTATCTTTTTAGTACTGTTTGATTTTTAGAAAATAAAATACACCTTATAAAAATCCCAAAAATTCACCAAAAACACTTAAAAACCTAAAAAAACATAAAAACAATTTTTCTTGAATTTTTGCTTGATTCTTCATGCATTAAATAAATTGTTGAAAGTGTGCTTGTTTTCGTGTTTCCTTATTTTCTCTACATATTAAAAATCCAAAAAAAATTTGAAAACAATTAAAAATCACTAAAAAGTATTCTCTTGGATTTCTGACTACATCGTAGGTCTCTTGGCCAATCCGTGCTCCTTGTGTTCGACCCTGGGTGCTATACCAGGTTAATCTCATAGCAGGACCGCTCTCTTTTGTGCTCGATTAGTTTTACATGTTCTGAGTGGTTGATTTTTCTTGATATACCTAGTCTGATTGATTGAGGTCGCAACGACCATTTCTTTACCTTTACCTTAGTCAGTTGGACGGTTATCAGAGATTTAGAAACGGGAAGGGAAGGTGATGGGGTGGTTAGGGTGGAAGAATAGGAGTTATGCGTGTCTGGGCAATGGTCGGAGCCTAATGCTTAGGCGTAACTTAATCCTAAAATTAACACTACAAATGATAGTAATACACAAATTAAAATGTGAGAAATGAAAGACAGGAAGTAAAATTCCATAGGAAAACAATAAAACAACTTGAACTTGGCCTAAGGGACCAAGGAGAAGAGACATGGCGACGACGATGAGCTCAGGCCATGGGATCCACCTCTCCAAGCCCTTGTCCTCACCGACGAGGTTAGGGAGCACGTGTTGTCACCACGCACTCGACCCAGATGGGTCCTCTTGGGGTTATGGACCTGGAATGGCGAACAAAAAGAGAAGGGTAGATCTAGATGCTTAATTATGCACAGATGAGATGGCTCCAAAGATCAAGGGATCAGGAGGGATGGCGTGAATGTACATGGGATCTAGGGTCATAGCGAGATGCATGGATGCATGAGGAAGAAAAATGGTGAAGGGCTCGAGGACTGGGGCGACATAGATGAAGTGTGAAAAAAGGGAGAAGATGGGGTATCAAAGGTTCTGACAAGACGCAGAGGGAGAAGGTCATATAGTTGACATGGGGTCAACGAACAAAGACTCATGGTTGATCCACATGGACCAACAAAAAATAATACTAAAAATACTTCATTAAATCGATAATAATTATTAAATGATTTTATTGTTTTTTGTTCAACACATAAAAAATGTTCCTTATTTTATATGGTACTTTTAAAGAAATTTTATTATGTTTACAAATTTATTTATTACATGCTAATATTTACATGCATATATAGGTATATAGACATGTATTCAGTATATTGACATGTATTCGGTATATTTTATTGTTATTTTGTATTTTCCATTTTATTATTTTGTATATGTAATTCATATATTATAAATTATTTAAATATTTTTTATTTATGAGTTTATTTATATACTTAAATAATTAGGTATATCGATTGCGTAGTTATATTATATGTATAACTTACCTATATATTAAATAGATTTATTTATTTCTATACATTTTCATGATTTTATTCTATTTTTATTATGTATATGAATTTAATATAATATTTAAAAATATACAAAAATATAAGAATGTGAAAAATATAAAGAATGAATATATTGAGTATTATATACATGTATGTTGCACAATTAGGACCCAAAAGCCAACTCTTGCAACTTAACTCTAAATTGAATTATACTACCATTATTAAATAGATAATTTGATTTTATTAACAATAAAGATGATTTTAATCAATTTTAGACTTGTATAGAGAAGATACAGATCTATAAAGTTTTCTTTGCGGCTGTTTATTATGTCTGTCATGTGCACATTGTGCATTATTTTTGAATGAAATAAATTTTGTATTTTTATTTGTATTTTTATTTATATTTAAATGTATAATATTCATGTTGATGGTTTATTAATTTGAGGATAAAAATAATAAAATAAAATAGGTCCGAAAATGCAATTATTGGGCAAAAGGAATTAGGATTTTTGTGTGTTTTTTTGTACAATTGATTTGCCCTATCCCACGTACTTTATTCCTTATCGACCAAGCCATCATGATGACTAGGTTTCTGAGTCTATGGTCTCTCAATGTCTTTGAGACTTCCTTCTTTTTTCTTTTTTTCCTTTATTGTTTTATTTTGGTATTAAATATATTATATTATACATTTTTTGTATCAATAAATGAGTATTATTTTGATCAAATTAATACTATATATGCATTTAGTTAGGGATTTAAGGCCAAATGAAAGAATAAAGTTAATGACATGGATATTCATCACCCTGAGAAAATAGCCAAAAAAATTCTGAAAAAATAAAATCGATGGATCTATTATTTATACTAGATCAGACAAGACTTCTATCTATAAGAATAAAAGATAGCCGAGTTACCTGAATTTATAAGTATGTATAATAAGATCTTGCTTCTTTGACTTATATAAAATAGTAATAATTTGGCCCATTGGTATATTATGTATTAAATCATACCTTAACTAAATTGTATAATAATTAACATTTCTTATCTCTCAATTTTGCAAAGGAAATTTTATTATATAAAGTTTATATATTCTAGATTTAATTTGATTTTATGTTATTTTGTATGTATATATATAATTCCCTTTTTTATGCGATCATCTCCCCGCGGAGAAATGAAGAAAATTATAGAATGGAATATTCATAGATATCTCATAAATGGAAATTTATTTAACAAGATCTTTTCAATTGTAATCAATATCTTCTTATGAATAGTTCCATTAGAGATGGTGTAATTTGATTTTCTTTCATATTTCCAGATCTTAGTTACATGCAAGAAACACGATTCAAGATAGCAATACGTGATTATTGAAATAAAACTATGTTTGTTTAAGGTGAAAAGTGCAGATATAACAATTTCACTCATCATGCATCATCAACTGCTATAGCCACAGATGCTTCAACTCTGAGTGCTTGAAACTGCTTTTCCATCAACAGAGACCTCAGGAAGGTCGAGACGGAAGAAATGCGAGAATGAAAAGGAGAGTCCGTTCTCATAAAATATATGGCATGTTATTTTAATACGAAGAACAATAACTCTGATGTTTAGGTCTGAAAACTAACCAAGGGACATCGATCATACGTAAACCTAGAATTTTCTGGTCCAATGCACGAAACTTCCATGTCCAACCAGCAGGGTAGCCCTCAAGATCAGGATTACTCCATGACAAAATGCTGGAATAAAAGATTCCCCAATCCATATTTCACAACTTAAGACCTAACATAAATCCCCCAAAAAATAATGGCATCATGCATGGGAGACATGCCTGCACCTCTACCAACAACAGATGACGTAACCATGGATGGACCCTTCCCTAACTTGTGATATTCCACAACCAACCACACCCAATTCAAGAACTAGTCAAACATCACAGCTCCTGATCCATTCCCATGGCTATCTATATACATGTCGTATAGGTGCTGATGTTCGTCTGCCATCATACTGGTTCCAGTTCAAGCTGTAGTAAAGGTAAAAAAGCTGCAGTTGCGTCACATGTAAATCATGCAGTAAATCTCACCTCCAATGTTCTCACTCTGCATACCCTATCGAGACTTGACCTCTTCCTCCTCTCTCTTGGACCTCTTCACCATCCATTTCCGCGTGATCTTGGATTTTATCAAAGCTGCAGTTTGCAATTGATCTCCTAGGTGTTTCTTTTTTTGAAAGTTGTCTCCTACATGTTTGTTCTTCTAATTATGTCATGATTAAACACAGACAATAAAGTGCCGTCCAGACGCAAATTAATAATTATTGAAAGAAGTAACTGTAAAGTTTATACATGGAGTGCAGATTTCTCTACGAAGATGTTGCAGGTCGAAGGTCATCAAATCCGGAAGTGTTTTCTCTGGTCGATCTACATCTGATTTCGGTATTATTGAATTGGGCATTTGGATTTTAGCTTTAGATGTTAACAGACTCTAGTCAGTGAAAATCGTATGTTAGATGTGCATCAATATAATTAACTATTTCAAGCAATAGGATAATCTGAATTATATGTTTTAATTGGGATGGTGCAATGCTTTCCTTGCTAATTAATAATCTCAGAAGAAAGTTTCTTGCTTACTGCAGGAAGGAAGATATATCGTTCATTAAACCTCAAGATTAACCATGTTTACAGCTAGCTGTTAGAGTTGATAGATGTTTTCAGTTGATCTTAACCTAAAAATCGTGCAGTCCCCGGAAAGGGAGACGATTCTGTAGTGACATGTACATGAACATGCAGAGTACGCGAGTTTTTCTGTAATGCAACTGTTCATTAGGGCATCAGTGTAAAACCCTAAGATTTTATATCTCGCCTACGGCCGTGGAATCTGATATCTTGGTGCGATTAGATCAAAGTGCCGGTGATGTTGGCTTCCCAACGGCCTTTCCTTTTCAACGCCTCTTGTGACGTGCCACGACGTTTGTCTTTGTTATATACATAGCACCGATATTGGACTGGTAAACTAATTAATTAGGTGACCTAACTATCTTTTTCAATTGTGCGATCCCAGTTCTCAGAGGATCCATGAAGCGTCTACAGTGATTTGGATGGCCCCTTCTTCTACTGGCATTAAATAAAAGAATGTTGACATTTTATATATAACTGAATTGCAGTACTGTTTTAAGTAGGAAGATGATATCCATATTCCATCAAACTGGTTTTATATAGGCCCGAAGATAATAACTTGTGGACGACCCAATCACGGATGACAGTAGTTGGGATAACCATATGGTTATGGACGTTTACCACCTTCTATGCCATTTGTAAATCAAGATAATAACCAACGACGTATCAACTGCAAGTCTTTTGCTGATGGGTACATGAATGGATGTACTATGGTGTCATCTCCTCGGTCTTTTTTTATTTCAATATTGTTTGTATATGAAATGTCTTGGGGGTTGAATACATGAGAGGAGAGGACTATTGTAAACCGAGACCAAGCTTCAGCCGCTCGATCTTGATCGAGCAGTTCGCAGAATTCTCACGGCAAGGGCCCACAAAAACACCTATTTTGTTTGACACCTATTTTGTTTGAACCGCTCGATCAAGATCGAGCGGCTCAAGCGGCCGAGGGTTTTACAACAGACCTCTGCAGTACTATAGAGGATCCGCTCGCTGAATATATTGCAATGTCCTTGTTGCAACATGATCTTTATTGTTACTCCAATATATATAGTGATAGATGAATGCTCTCGATTAATTGTATCCTTTTTAACTCTTAGTTTGTAGGGGTTATTCACTTTGTAGTTATCCATGTTAAATATTAGGGGAATCTTGACTTGGATAGCATTTGTAACGTCATATGCCTAGGCACTAGTAGTATGTAATCAAGGAAGATAAAATCCTAGCAACCTTTTTCATTTTAGACCCACAATCGGATTCAACGTTCCCTTCCAAAATACTTAAGCCTAAAGCCTAAATGATCAAGTAGTAACACTACAATAAAATGGGTCTAATATTTTTCTATAAACCATCATTATCGTCCGTTATTGAATATATAATGATGATATTATTTGTTGTGAAATTATTATATATATAACTAGTAACAAGTGTCATATCATTGATATATATATATATATATATATCAGTGACAATCTATATAACAACGCTTATCTGTTACTATGAAAAATTTTAGGTGAACGTTGTTTCTAAATTAAAAAAGCTTATTGAGGATTAGTCAAAAGTTTGAAAAATGTCAAGGAATAAGTGTTGCTACTACACCGTCGCTAATGATACAATCATGGTTATGGCATTCATTGTTTTTCTCCAAGTACAAGCAATAATTTCACAATCAATAATATCATCATTATATATTTAACAACGAACAAACTAATAATAATTTTTTAAAAAGTGTCATCGCAGTTCCACTTTATTGTAGTGTAGGCTTATCTTTGGAGTTTTCTACTTCAGTATATATTAAGCATCTTCTATTTATGTCTAGTTAAACACCCTCCTTCTGACTATAACTACGGCCTTATGCTTTAAGACTACCTTTTCCTCCTAAAATGACTCGATCGCTTTTGAATAACAATTACCAGGGAAATTTTTTTTGCGAGACCAAATTTGTTATCCCATACCTTAGCCTTAACAATTATCGAGGACAAGTGATCATAACAACTTGGTGGGTTTGGGATAAAATTAGAAACAAGATGATCACTCAGAATACTTAAGTTCATGTTATCTAGTAGTCATCGTTCATTATTATCCAAGGCACGTTTATGCTGGGTTTTTAAAATAAAACTTTATACAGGGAGATACAATCCAATATTCTTGGTTACGGAATAATGAATGCAAATTCAATTACCGTATAACTACGTGAAAAAGAACACACACATTGGATCACCTTTCGTAACAACTTGGAAAGAAAATTCACTATTTTTTTTAGATTCGAGGCCATACTCTTACCCACATCTTTCATTACTTTTTTTCCTGGTAGAAGAGGGGTTGTGGTTTTCGAACCTTGATCTTTTCATTGTGAGAGCCACTCATCTACCACTAGACCAAAGAAAAATTACTAAAAAAATAGGAACAAGGAAAAATCTATGTACTCCCACTCCCTTGCTTCTCTCTCTCCCAAGCTCATTGGAAATTTTGCATACGTGTGTGATGAGGTGATTTTTACAATTAAATTTCAAAAATGTGGGATGGATTAATCTAGTGCATAACTTTAAAGGGTAAAATGGTGTTGCTCCTCATGGGAACAAACTTTGGCTTTCCCGTCTCATTTTTTCCATATTTTTTTCTTATTTTGGAAAATAATTTCGTAGATTTTTATTATTATATCCATATATCATGTTATTCAAATTTCATGCCGCCAAATAGAGACTCGTCGAGTTCTATCAAGATGAGGTTAATTCAATAATTCTGCAATCATTAAAAAATGATTGTCTAGATGGAAGCTGTAGGAATCTCTGTTTCTCACGAACTTGAATGACATAATATAGGGATACAGTGAGGAATTTCCACATATCATTTTTCAAAAAGATTATATATATATATATATATATATATATATATATATGAAAATTGGGTCGGAGGAGCCAAAGTTGCTCTCCCAAGGGGACAACCTTATTTTCCCCTTAATATAATCCATGTGACAACACCATTATATTTAGGGGAACTAAAAACTATTACTACGATACTCATGTTAAATACTAAAAACGATGGTGCGACTAAACATGACGGAAATGCTATTATTTTACAAAATTGGCATACGCATTTATAAAAAATGTATAAATTACAATACTATTTCTTAAAGCAAAAAATGGGATTGCTCTATAGGTGAAGCTAACTTTGCTCTCCCTGTCCCATTTTCTCATTTTTTATTTTTTTAAAATGAATCCGTGGATTTTCATCATTGTATCTCTATTTATGTTATTCAAGTTTCATGTGGAGCGAAGACTCTATAGCCTCCATCCAGACAATCGTTTTTTAACGATCGACGCAAAATTGTTGAAATCGATCCTTGTAATGGATGTTAGGAGAAGTTTTGTGGACCCCTTATGCGTAACCAGGCTTCCATCATATATGATTACCTCTCAAATACATAATAGTTAGTACATACTTATTATAAGGCTAGCTAAATTGTTTAGTTATCTTCTACATCTTTCTCTTAGTTGATGTTCCATCTTTAGCGTAATTATGCTCTTAAACATGTACCTTATGTAAGTCTTTCTAGATCTTCAAGTATTGTGTCTCACACTACTTCCACTAGTGCTTCCATATGGATTATTGACTCTGATTCTTCTACCAACCTAATTGGTAAAGGTAGGTGTTTGGCAGATGGTGCTCTTTCATCTATTACTTCAGTCAACAATATATATATATATATATATATATATATATATATATATATATATATATATTTCATCTAGTTTTAGTCTTTTGTGCACTAGATTTTCCTTTGAGCTTACTATCTATTTATAAATTATGCACTGAGCTTTGAGAGCGATATTTTATGAGTATTTTGCTATTTTCAGACGTCTGAACAATGTATATTTTTAGTGGGGGTTATGAATGGATAGTCTCTACTACATTGATGTTCCTACTGATTATTGTACTTTTGTTGGGGCTACCTTCATCTTTGTTAATCCATTCCCATGTGTCAGTTTCATTCATTTGTCTTCTAGAATTCTCTTCGATGTTCCTTTAACTAAGGTCACATGAATCTTTTGAGTGTAAAACTTATTAGTTTCAGTAATATCGAAGAGCATCCTTCTCTCACATAATCAAATGTTGTCATTTTGTTTCTTTTGGTTTAGTTCATTGTGACGTTGGTAGACTATTTGCCATTCTTATGAGTGATAATAAATATTTATAGTTTTAATTGATGATTTCAATAGAACTTCATTGGTTCATATAATAAAGAGAATATTAAACATTACTAAGAACATTAAGTATTTCTTTACTCTTTTATAAATAGCTATCTTTACGAGTATAATATTCTCAGGTCAAACAATGCCTTTGAGTTTATTAAGAATTATCTGGTTTATTTATTTGCCCGTGACACCTTAGATTAGAATTCCTATTTGTATACCTTACATCATATTGGGGTTGCAGAAAAGATGATTGGTTATCTTCTAGAAACCACTTATTCTCTTCTCACTTAGATGAATATCCCTAAAACCTTCTAGGTGTGACATTATCCTCATTGCCACCTGCTTGATCGACCAAGCACACCTTGATGAGCCAAAAATTCACGGATGAACTAAGTTGAGTAAAATCTAGCGAAGGTCGTTGCGACCTTAGTCACTCGAAAACTCAGCTCAACAAGAAAAATTAAGGATCAGACCACCAAACAGAAGAATAGAAACAAATAAAATCAATAGTGGCCCTGGCTATTAGATTAGCCTGGTATAGCGACCAGGGTCGGACTCAGGGAGCACGTGATGTCCTTGCGACCTACGAAGTAGTCAAAAATAGTGACAAATAAAAAACAAATATTTTTTGTGGATTTTTAGTATTTTTATATTTTTTGGATTTTTAGATAATGAAGAAAATAATAAAATCAAGGATACAAGTAACTTCACACAATTATTCAACTACTCAAATAAGCCCAAAAAAATCGAACAAAATTTTTTTTATGTTTTTTTATATTTTTCTATGTTTTTGGTTAATTTTTGGAATTTTTATGGTTTTTATGGAATTTTATAAAAATGAAATAAGACTGAAAACAAATGCTGCTGTCCAATCAGGCTCCAAGGGCCAAATTAAAATAGAAAATATCCCTAATAAAACCTGAAGGTAATTTTCCTATAAAGTATGAAATACAAGGAAAATTTAGGTACTGGATTTATTGTTTTTGGATTTTTCAATTATTTATTAGAATTTTTATAAGATTTTCAATGTTTTTCAATTTGTATAGTTTTATAAATCCAAAAATGACCAAAATTGGTCAGAAAATCAAACAACACCAAACAAACAATATCTATTTTTTTTTGTAATTTTTAAAGGTGTTTTAATAATTTTTTTGTGATTTTCAAAACTGGGCAGTAAGAAAAATGTGTGTTTTGAATTTTTTAAAAAAATAAAAATGCTCAGAAATGTCTCCAAAAATTAGAAAAAATTTTACACCATGGCAGGAGCCATATGTCCAATTTTCATCGAATTTGGAGTAATTTTGCTATTTTATTAAAATCAAACAAAAGGACACAACACATAGGGACCTAAATGCAAGGAAACAAACTTTGGAGGGCCTAACAGTAACAAATCAGGAATCCCAGGGGGGTCCGATGCAAAATTCCCAAGAACTCACGTGCAAAGCGCGTGACCTGGGGCACTCAAGGACCTACTTGTAATAAAAATAAGTTCCGAGGACTTTTTAGCAACAGGTGCTAAAAGTCCGGGGACTTATTTGCAATTTACCCACTTAATTCAGCACATGCACAAATAAAACATTCACAGGGGTATAAGTGCAAATAGCTAAAAAGATTTTTCAATCATTAACCATCCCAAAACACAGGCCCATGCATGCAAATAAACAACAAAAATCACGTGATGATGCACGTGTTCCACGTAGACAGGGATATAAATGCAAATAAAATAAGCACGAGGTCCAAAGTGCAAAATGTCAAGAATAAAATGAACGGGATAAAATATTTACAGGACTAACTAATAAAAGCCATAAACAGAGGGGCCTACTGGAAATTTACCCCTTATTATATGTCGATGGTCGGATGAGCGCCACGTGGCTGATCGAACGGCTGGAATCGGTGGCGCTTTGACGAAGAGTCCTCGGCTCGGATCGAACGGCTGATAGTCCCCCACGTGTACTGGAGGTCCTGGAAGAACTCTGCTCCGGCGAACTTCGCCGGAGCACCACAGGTGCGCTGGACCTCCGCTGCTGCTGCTGAGATGTGGAATCGATGTGCCTCGATGCTTCGCAGCTGGTAAGCTCCTCCGATGACGCTGGGAGGCTCCGAGGAGCTCCGGCGACTAAGGCGGAGCTGGGCTCCTGTGCCTGAACGCAAAGACCGCCAGATGGGTCTCTTCTGACCTGAAAAGTAGCACAACAAGCTCCTGGGTCGAGGGCAAAGTGCCTCGACCTGGTCAGAAGGGAAATGGATGGCTGGTGCGTCGGGATGGTCGACCTCCGGCGAAGCGACGGCTACTGAAATCGAAAAATTGAAACCTACGCTAATCTACGGCCTAAAGAAGTTACCTGGTGGATGCGTTCAACTGGGCTGAAGCTCGGGGAGCTCCGGGGTCATTGCCTGCAAGGGATCGTCGGGTTCCCGAGGCTGGGCGCGCTCGCGGCGGCGTACGGCGGCGAAGCCACCGGATCAGAGGCTTCCCGATGCCCCGAGCCTCACTTCCACTCCGGAGAGCACCGCTGTCACTCAGGCAAGCCGGAGGAGTTCCTTGGCGTTGAGGGGGAGGTCCAAAGATGATGTCCAAGGATGCCGGAGGCGATGCTTTATATGGTTAGGGGTCCAAGAAGACGATGGTCGGGCGAGCAGCTCACAACTCGGAACCCCAAAACACTCCCCGGGCGAGGGTCTCGGATCTACAGGGAATCCATGGAGCCCGGGTTCGAGGAAATGGTGATCGGATCGAGCGGGGAAAAAGAGGAGAAGTCGGGTCGTCGCTCGGATCCGCAAGGGAAGAGGGTCCGCGGGGGAAGTTGACCGGGGTCAACAATCCCCCGGGGACCAATCAAATTATTTCATTTTTAAATTATTTAAAAATTTATTTAAAAATAGTAAATGACTTATTTTCGAAAAACTCAAAACATAAAAAATGTTTATTTATTTTTAAACTATTTTTTAGTGATTTTTATTTATTTTTTTGAAATGAAAATTAGGTAATTATAATATAGTATTATATACATAGGTATATACAATATTGATTTTTAATTTTTGATTTTTAATTAATTATTTTTGTACCTTTTTATTCCCATTTTATATTTTATTTCTAGCATAAAATTAGGAATAAAAAGGTATTTTTATTATGTATTTACAAGGGTAAAATAAATAGTTATATACATTTTTATATATGGTATATATACAATGTTTATTTCGGTTTTTATTTTTGTTCTTTTTAATTTTTAATTTTATGGTTTTTATTTTATTTATTTACAACATGAAATATAGAATATATACAAGTTTTATGGGATTTTGATTTATTTATTTACAAGGTAAAACAAATATAGAAGTGGGTTTATGTACATGGTGAATATATATAAGAAAGAGTATTTTTATTTCTTTTTAATTTTCTTCTTTTTATTTTGGTTTTGTATTTACAAATATATTCAAATATATACAAACCCATTTTTATTTTTATTTTTAGAGGAAAATATTTTTATTTATTTATAGGCATATACACACATGAGCTTCCTTGTCTCCCTCTACTTTGGCTTTTATGCGGTCAGGCCCATGCTGACCCCTCCCTTGGGATTAGGTCGCTCAATATTTATTCTAAATATCTCCCTCTTTTTCTTTTGTCTCTTTATTCATTTATTTATGCACAAAAACATGTTAATTATTCAATTTTATACAATGCATGCAATTTGATAATTATTTGTATTTACATGAATATACATGTGTTTGGCAAAGGTTTTGTAGCTAAAATAAAAGAATAAAGAGTGATGAATGGGTATTCATCACCCCCCTATACTTAACTTTGCTAGTCCCTTACCAAACACTTATTTGAAAAAGAAGTGAAAAAGAGAAAGAAAAAGAAAAAGAGGAGAATATACATGGATTAAGGCTGATTATTAAACTTGCCTTCATTAATTTGAAATATGGATCTTGATTAGATCTTTGGATTATTAATGTGTCGGAACTTTATTTGGATTTAAGATTAAAACTCAACAGCCTCTAAGTTCCACCAATTTATGGACAAGACTCCTCAATAAACCAGATCAAAACAAGTCTACATACACAAACTCTAATGACCATGAATCTTTCCATGCAGTATAAGTGATATGTAGCTCCCCACCTCAGAAGTAATAAAGAAACAACTTCCCCCAACCTGGTAACTCTAATGCCTCGGTCTAGCGACTCTTTCCTCGAGAAGCGGGGTATTCCCTTCTAAGTTCAAGTGCAACCGGCTCAAGAAGAGGGGGAAGAAGATGAAGAATGGACCGTTGCCAGTGTAGCCACGTATCCTTGGGAGCTCAACCAGTGTAGCTAAGTCTCCCGCTGCAAGCTTCATGAGATGAAACAGGTATACCATAAGCTTTTGCTTTATTTGACTATATACACTCCGGTGGGGTTATTAAATTTTCAATCCGACCCACCACTTTTTTGGAGTTCTTTTCTTTTTGCACATTTTTTTGTGTGCAACTGTACAACATATCTACATGGTGCAGCATATATACAAGGAGTTTTTCCTCTTGAGCCAGTAGACTATCCCTCTTTTGAAGCTTTATTGCAACCCACAACTTCTATCTTTAGACTTCATCACCACCAGACCAAGTTAAGACGCACTTCCTTCACTAGAAGAAGAAGAGAGGTTCCGCCTAGAAGTACTACCCTCATATGCTACCCCCAAGCCAAAGGAAACTGCCTCCTCACCACCTCATTCGTGGAGAGCTATGTGTAACGTGCTGGTGCAAGTTGATGAATACCCATTCATCACTCTTTATTCTTCTATTTTAGCTACAAAAACCCTTTGCAAATACATGTAGATATGTGTAAATACAAATAAATACCAAAAGCATGCATTGTGTAAAAACCTATAATTAGCATGTTTTTGTGCACAAAATAAAAGAATAAAGAGCAAAAAGAAAAAGAGGGAAATATTTAGAATAAATATTGAGCAACCTAACCCAAGGGAGGGCTCAGCATGGGCCTGACCGCATAAAAGCCAAAGTAGAGGGAGATAGGGGCTCACATTTGTATATATTTGTAAATACATAAAACTATATATTTTCCTCACCCAAAAATGTGTTTGTACATATTGTATATATTCTATTAAAAACAAAATAAAAAGATAAAAATCAAAAATTCAAAAAATACCCTTTCACCTTGTGTATAAACCACACCTTTGTAATTATTTAACCTTGTAAATAAATTCAATTATTTTCTAAAATTTTTGTAAATATTCTATGGCTTATTTTGTAAATAAAATAAATAACAAGAAACAAAATAAAAATCAAATAAAAATTACAAAATTGAAAATACAAAAATACATTGTATAAATACCATGTATATAATTGTATTCATTTATTTATTTCACCCTTGTATATAAGTGATAAAAATCAAATAAAAATATTCTTTTATTCCTCATTTTATCTTGTAAATAAATAAAATACAAAATGGGCATAAAAACACATAAAAATAACAAATAAAAAATCAAAAATAAAAATCCATGTAGTGTACATATACCTATATATAGAGCTAACCTATTTTTATTTCCAAAAATTAATTAAAAATCACCAAAAAATAGAAAAAAATAAAAGAAAAATATTTCATGTTTTAAGTTTTCTTTAATTCGACCTATTTCTACCCTAAAAAAATAAAACAAAAACCGGGCACACGTGGCCGCTCCTGGTTGGTCCACGGGGGAATGTTGACCCCGGTCAACTCCCCCGCGACCTCCTTCCTTTTCTGGCCGTCGCGCGCCGCGCCTCCTTCCCCGATTTTTCCCACGCGCTCCAGGCTGTCTTCCACTCAACCCCCGCGCCCAGATTCTTCGCCGCACATCCCTCTCCCTCGCCGGATCTCCCGCCATCAAATCAATACCTTCCATCGCCGTCGAGCCTCAACCCTAGACGCCCCTGTCACTCTATATATTTTCACCTCCGCCGCCTCCGCGCCGCATCTTTGGCCCTTCTCTTCCTTCCCAGTGACCTCCATCGGCTCCGCAAGAGTGACAGCGAGCGTCAGCCCTTGTTGCAGTGAGGCGAGGAAGCGTATCCATCGATCCGGCGTAACTTCGCCGTCCTTGCTCCGCCGCCGGCGTTGAGCATCGAGCTTCAGGCCTTGACGCCCTTCGAAGCTACGACCCGGAGATAGCCCATCTCCAGCACAGTCTCCAGCATCCATCAGGTACCCTTAATTTCTTCTAGTTTAGTCTAATTTAGGATTTCGCCCAAATTTCATCTCCGACGTACATCTCCGATTCCGGCCACTTCGCGCTACATCTTGACCATCCGACCCGACCATCACCTTCACCGTGTCCCCACGCACCTTCTTCACCCATTCGCACAACCCAGATCGCACAGGATCTGGGAGTCGAGCTCCACCGCCGTCGCTTCGCCGGAGCTCTTCCGCCCCACCGCACCATCCACCTTCACCCCGCCTTCTTGGGTCGAGGCACTTTGCCCTCGACCCGCGAAGCTTCTGAACTCTTTTGCAGGTCAAGAGGAGGCTGTCTGAGGCCCCCCAACTTCAAGCCAGGAGCTTCTTCTCCGCCGTCCTTGCTCGAGCTCCTCGGAGCTTGGTTTGACCACCGGAGACCAGCAGCAGCTGCGCAACCTCACGCCGGAGCTTCTCCGACCTTCAGGCGCAGCAGAGGAGGACCGGAGTGCACGCAGGAGGCCGGCGAAGTTCGCCGGCCATCAGTTCTTCGAGGACCTTCCAGAGCCGTCCGATGACGCTCCAGCTCCAGTTCTCATCCTAGCCGTCGATCTGTAGAGGAGCAGCAGCCGTTGATCCATCTGAGGATCTCATCTGGACCGTCGCAACCGAGGAGAGAGGCGCAGGAGCCCAGCACCGTCAGATCAACCACGTGGATCTCTCCCCACCGTCGATCGAGCCGAAGAGGAGAAGAGAGAAGAAGCGCCCGCACATCCAGCCGTCAGATCATACACGTGGCGCACATCGGGCCGTCGCTATTAATAAAGGGGTAAATATCATAGGGCCCCCTCTGTTTGTCTTATTTCGTTTTAGTCCTGTAATTTTTAATTCAGTTGTTTATTTTCTGGGTTATTTGCATCAAGGACCTCGCGCTTTATTTTATTTGCAATTATACCCCTGCCAGTAGTGAACCACGTGCGTCGTCACGTGTTATGTTGGGATATTTGCATAGAACCCCTTGTAGTTCTGGATGTTATCTATTGAATGAAAAGTTTTGTTTATTTGCATATATACCCCTGTGAGCATTGATTTTGAACATGTGCGAATTATTTTTGGGTAAATTGCATATAAGCCCCTGGACTTTTGATACGAGTTATCAATAGGTCCTTGGAACTTATTTTTATTACATTTTGGTCCCTGTGTGCCCCAGACACGTGCTTGGCACGTGATTTCTTGGGTATTTTGCACCAGGACCCCAGAACTTTTGGGTATTTGCACTTAGGTCCCTGTGCACAGTGCCCCACCTTTATTTTTGAATAAAATATCAAACGACCTCCAAATCCAATGAAATTTTGACACATGGCTCCTGCCATGGTGTAGGAATTTCTATGATTTTTGGGGACATTTCTGATTTCATTTATTATTTTTAAAAATTCAAAAACCCATATTTTTGCTACTGTTTGACTCTAAAAATACCAAAAAAATATAAAAACATCCCCAAAAATTCTAAAAAAATTAGACATTGTTGTTTACTGGTTGATTGATTTTCTAGCCAATTTTGGCTATTGTTCATTGCTTAAAAACCCTAAAAATTGAAAAACCCCTAAAAACTCATAAAAATTGTAATAAATAAGTTAAAAATCCAAAAACAATAATTAGGGTGCCTAAATTTTCCTTAATCTTTCTAGATTATAGGAAAATTACCTTCAGGACTTTTTGAGATCCAAGAGTATTTCATTTTTGGGTCCTAAGCCTTGCTGGACAGTATCCTTTGTTTGTTGCATTGTTTGATTTTTAATAAATAATTTACCCATTAGAAAAATTCCAAAAATTCACCAAAAACAGTAAAAAACTTGAAAAACATAAAAACCAATTTTCTGGAATTTTTGCATCATTTATTGTGTGTTGTATAAATTGTTGAAGTTGCATTGTACTCATTGTATCTCATTTTCTCATTAATTAAAAATTCTAAAAAATATAAAAACAAATAAAAACCATAAAAAAACACTAAAAAAGATTCCCTTGGATTTCTGACTACATCGTAGGCCGCAAGGCCAATCTGTGCTCCTTGTGTTCGACCCTGGGAGCTATACCAGGTTAATCTTATAGCAGACCGCTCTTTCTTGTGTTTTGATTGATTGATCTCTTTGAGTGGTTATTTTTCTTGTTGACCGATTTCGAGGGATTGAGGTCGCAACGACCTAATTATTTTATCTCCCTTGATCTCTCGTGATCTGTCGGTCATCAGAATGGCGCCGTTGCCGGGGAGCACGGCTTTGTAGTCATTTTTCCATATTTTCTCTCTACATTATAACTGTTTTCTGACACTTTCTCTTTCTCATTTTTTGTGCGAGGTACTGCTTGGAATTTGGAGTGCACTTTTTGAGGACCCGCACGGGAAGAAAAGCAGGAGGAAGAGAGAGAGAGAAGAAATTTTATTTCAGAGAGAGAGAGAGAACATTATTTCTTGTAATAATTTAGGACTTGAACTTTGGACATTTGTGGACATTTGTAACTTAGCGGGTCTGTTTCGCCGAGCACCGGTGTGCTCGGGGGACCCATTCGGATTTTCGCGGCTTTTATCGTGGTTTTGATAGCTAGCTGCCTTTTCCGGTGTTTACGCGGTTTCTCTCGAGCCCCTAGATTTAGGAATTTTTGTTGATTGTGACGTAAAATTTTAAGGCCCAACACTTAATAGAATATCTGTTCCCATAGAACGTAATTGGACCTTAATAAAAATTCACTGAAAAAGTTAGTTTAATTGGATTTGAGACCACGTGCCGTGAGGAGTCACATACAGCGCTGGCAGGACCCGTTGTGGCGGGCACCGAGTGACTCCCAAGATCGGACTCCGGACTCGATTCAATTAGCTAACTATTGTTCTTCACGATCAATAGAAATTGCTTGTCTAAGGCCGGTTTTTCCCGCTGCATCATTTAGGTAGTTTTATTCTGTATTTAAATTCTGCGCGGATCACTTGCATGTAGAGTGCTGGAGACAAGGTACGCATTTCTTTCTCTGCATGCATCATTGATTTCTTCGCGCATCGGCTTTTTCGTCTTCTCCCTCTGTTTTTGGCTTAATCATCAGGAGAATCGGAAAAACCGTTAGGCCGCTTGTATTTATTTTGAAAAAAATTAAAAAGAAAAACAAAAAAAAAATTTGGGACTGGATAACATTATTTGACCCTAAAAGACACTCACATTAAAAATTTGTCTTGGGGAGAGCAACCCCCTCATTGTATGGTTTGGATGCGCGAGAGAGTGACCCGCACCCTAGGTAGAACCCTCCGGTGTTATTTCTAGCTGACTACCGACTCTTCCGTGCGGGCCAGTCGGTTGGAGTAGCATCGGGTATCCCAACAGGTCACGTAAGCGCTCTGATATCTTGTATGTTCACCAAATAAAATTAACAAGATAAATTGACCGATCTTTCACGGTCTTCAGATTGTGTTGTGTTGGTGAACCAGGGGTTTGCTTTGTTATCATATTTTCTCCAGATCCCATCCGCTCAACTCGCCAAGATCAAGATGATGGGTAGACGATCTCTTAGGCAGCCTCTGGCTGCACCGCTCTCAGGCGCGTCTTCTCCATCATCTAGGTTGGCCCGTGAGAGTCGAGACCAGCTCTCCGGGCCCGAGTTCGATTCCACCCTGTTCCCCCTCGATCCCCTTTCTTCTGCTTCTGAGAGACATGAGCCCGAGGAAAGACGAATTCATTTGACTGAACCTGAGTTAGGCTCATCTGATTTTGCAGACATCCCTATGGCTGGAGCCGGTAGTTCAGACGATCGCCAGCCCGAACATTTTGTCTTAGACCAGGGGGCGATTAACTCCACCCTGATCGCGTCATTAGAGACAGTTCAGCAACAGTTACGCGATCAGGGGACATTCATGATAGAGATGAGGAGGGAGTTGGAGAGACTCCGAAGAGAGCGAGACGAGCCAAGCGAGCCTGAGGACATCCCTGACGCTGATGCAGAGGCAGAGGCAGCAGCCGCAGCAGCAGCCGCAGCAGCGGCAGCCGCCGCTGCAGCAAGACCGATGCGGGAACTTCACAACCCCGGATCTACACTGATGCACCAGTGGGTGGTGATTCCTGCTATCGTGGGGGATTTCAAGTTCCCTCCGAACACCCTGCAGATGCTTCCTCATTTTCACGGACTCGCCACTGAGGAACCCCACCTCCATCTCCAGGAGTTTCTGATGATCTGCAGCACTGTCCACGATCGTCGTGTGGACCAAGATACGATTCGAATGATGGCCTTCCCTTTTTCACTGGCAGATAGAGCAGCCGCCTGGCTGAAACATCTAGGGAAGTTTGTGTACACCTGGGATCAGCTCCGCACCGAGTACTTGAACAAGTACTATCCACTCGGGCGGACGAATGCAGCGAGGGACCTGATCAACAACTTCTCCATGCTCCCTAACGAGCAATTTCACGAGGCATGGGAGAGGTTCAGAGAGCTTCTGGATAGATGCCCACACCACGACATTTCAAAGCCGAACCTAGTTCAGAGCTTCTTTAGTGGGATGACGCCAGAGCTCCAGGGTCTGGTGAATGCTTCTTGCGGCGGGTCCTACTTTGCCAAGGACCACAACCAAGTCTGGGCCATCTACGAAGAGATGGCAGAAAATTACATGGTGATGTCCCAGACTCGGTTGTACACACAGAGATCTCAGCAGCCGCCAGGACCCGTGCAGTATCAGCGGATAGCACGGGTTGATGCAGGTCCATCCAGTTCGTCCACAGTTGCAGCCGCACAGGCAGAGTCGGCCGCTGCGGACATGGGGATTATCAGCGAGAAGTTGGACCGCATGGAGATCATAGAGAAGAAGCAGTGCCAGGGCATAACTCAGATGGAAGAAATGGCACAGACTCTGAGCGACATGAAGACCCAGCTCTTGTGTCTTTAGGAGGCACAGACGGCTCCTCAGCCCCGTCTTCTGTCGCGAGGCGATTCCGGTAGCAGCCGCAGCTCGTCCCAGCGCTCCAGCTCCTTGCAGCAGCCTAGACAAGTTCATCTTGTACAGGCGGAGCCATACCAGCAGCAGCAGCCCTCTTACCAGTCACCACCATCTCCTGACTTACAGATGGTGGTATATCAGCCGGATCAGCCTCTGGATGTACTCCCACCAGCCCCTTACGATGCGGAACCGTTGATGGATGTCAACGGGATTTGGTATGACCGGCCCCAGCCTGGAATCCGACGAGACCATCCCGGATTCAGGTGGGGGAACCAGCCCCAACAGCAGCCAGCCGGTCAGGGAGGGCAGTACTCCCAGCAGAGAGATCACCAGCAGCACCCAGCACACCAGCCATCATCTTTCGTATCTCGTCCCTATCAGCAGCAGGGACAGAGTTGGAGACGTGAGCAGCAGGCTCACCAGCAGCAGCACCAGGTCCAGCAGCCTCATTACCAGAGAGGCAACCCGTCGGGCTCCCATGAGAGCCCCGCCATGGATGATATAGCCCGTCTCTTCACAGAGCAACAGGCTACATTTAGACGGGAGATGGACGAGTTCCGCCAGGAGATGCGGGACCTGATGAGAGGGAAAGCCGCCATCCCTGCACAGATCGAGCCTAATCCGAATAACTTGAAGAGGAAATCTGAGCAGGTAGTTCACACTGAGCCTACCACTTCTAGTGACTCATTTGATGTTATCTCGTCGGATTTATTTGATGCTGATTTTGTCACACTTAGGAGCGGTAGAAGACCAGCAGGCGGCGCCTCATCTGAGCGACATCACGAGGATCCATCTAGAGCGCCAGATGAGGAAGAGGAGAGCGGTACTGAAGCCGCACATCATGATGAGGGTGGTACTGATGCCACCCGAGATGCTGATTCACCCGGCGGTACTGAGGCCGCCATTTCACCACATCGAGGAGGTGGTACTGACGCCACCAGCAGAGCCGAGCCAGCCAGCGGTACTGAGGCCGCAAGACGTCTAGTTGTAGAGCCAACTAGAGGTGGTACTGATGCCACCAACATTTATTCTGATAGAAATGTTGTCTTTCCTCGAATGAATGTATCTCGGAACTCTGATTTGAATAAAGGAAAAGGTTTAGTTTCTTCTGATCCCACTGTGATGAATGATGTTTGTAAGGATCCAGTCATCAAACCGTCTAGACCTATTCCTAGTCCTTCATCTGAGAAGGACCCTGTGATCCCCTTTCCTAGAGCACTTGAGTTGGGGAAGGGGAAGAAAAAAGAAAAAGATCCAAAAAAGAGAGAGCAGGAGGAGTTCAGCCAGAGCATGATAGACCGATTTCACATCCAGCTGACCCTCAATGAGGCTTTGCAGCACATCCCTCTTCTTCAGCGGTCCTTGAGAGACAGGACCACAGTCAGGAGGACGAAGAGGAACAAGACCGCAGAAATTCATGTGCTAACAAAAGCCACGTGTTACGCGATCCAGAACCATCAGCCGACTAAGAGGCCAGATTTAGGGGCCCCGTATGTCAGATGTCAGATTAGTGAGCAGAGGTTCGACCGCACTCTATTAGATAGCGGATCGTCGATCAACCTTCTTCCGGCAGCCCTTCTCGACCACTTAGAGTTGGGCACTCTTAGACAGAGCAGGACATACCTTCAGTTTGCTGATCGGTCTGTCAAGAGGCCAAAGGGGTTGTTGCGAGACGTTGTCGTCACGATTCAGGGTTTGCAATTCCCCGTGGACTTCGTAGTGCTGGACATGGAGACCCCTGATTCGTTGACAGATTCCCCAATCATCCTCGGTCGCCCATTCTTGGCCACAGCCAAGGCAGTGACTGACCATGACAGTGGGAAGGTGTACTTCCGCGTCCAGGGCGAGAGTATACAAATAGAGACGGTTAAGGACCACAGAGCCAGATCCAGATCCCGCTCACATGGCAGTACAGATTCAGAGCAGCTGACAGACACAGAGCCAGACATCCACCAGGACTGTGATTTTGTGATCACAGATGATGAGGCAGCTTGGGCAGACCTTGAGTCACAGACTACCCTCTCACTTTCAGATACATCTGATGCAGAGATGATAGCAGAGGAGAGTCTGGAGAGCACAGACTTGGTTCAGGATACTATTGAGTCAGCAGAGTCGGACCTTGATCGCGACACGATTTCCAGTGATGGTGGTACTGAGGCCACCCTGCTCTATGGTGGTGCTGATGCCACCTTGTTCTCCGGTGGTACTGATGTCACCGAGTCGGATATAGATCCCTCGGATTCAGAATCTGATTGGGCAGATTGTAGTGATCAGATGCCGGATCTGGATCCACCTGAGCCTATAGATGAGGAGGAGGTAGAGGCAGAACAGATCAGAGACAATGTAGAGGACCCGCCTTCTCTAGATCCAGTTTGTGAGAGTTCGTTATCATTTTCCCAGGCAAATTTGGCAGAATTGTCCGCATACACACATCTTCTTCAGAAGCCAGATTTGCCAGCACCCAGCTGTCCAGAGCTAAAGCCGCTCCCTACTTCGCTGAAGTATCGATTCCTTGCGGGAGAGTCTGAGATGTACCCAGTCATTATCTCGGCAGATCTGACTGGAGAACAAGAATCCCGTCTGATGGAGGTTCTTGAAAAGAACCGCAAGGCAATTGGATGGAGCGTAGCAGATCTCCATGGGATTAGTCCTTCGTTGTGCTCCCACCATATCTATCTTGAGGAAGGGGCGAAGCCGTCGCGTGAGTTCCAGCGGCGACTGAACCCTAACCTAAGAGAGGTTGTTATGAAGGAAATATCAAAATGGTGGAGTGCAGATTTTATTTATCCCATTTCCGACTCCAAGTGGGTTAGCCCCTTGCATGTGGTGCCCAAGAAGACGGGCATCACGACTGTGATCAGTGAGTCGGGAGAGGAGATTGCTACACGAGTACCCACCTCTTGGCGGGTCTGTGTTGACTACAGGAGACTCAACCAGGCCACCAAGAAGGACCATTTCCCCCTGCCTTTTATTGACCAAATCATTGAGAGACTGGCAGGGAAGAGCCATTATTGCTTCCTGGATGGGTACTCGGGCTACAACCAGGTGGCCATCGCTCCAGAGGATCAGGAGAAGACCACCTTTACCTGTCCCTTCGGTACTTACGCCTTTCGACGCATGCCATTCGGGCTATGTAACGCCCCTGCGACTTTTCAGAGATGCATGCTGTCGATATTTTCGGACATGGTAGGGGAGTGTTTGGAGGTCTTCATGGACGACTTCTCGGTTTACGGCGACGGTTTCGATTCCTGTCTTGACTGCCTAGACCGAGTGCTCCAGCGATGTATTGCTACCCGCTTAGTTCTGTCTTGGGAGAAGAGTCACTTCATGGTGACTCAAGGGACGGTGCTTGGCCACATCATCTCCAACAGAGGCATGGAGGTTGATCCGGCCAAGGTCGATGTCATTAGGAAACTCACACCGCCGTCTAATCTGAAGCAGTTACGGTCATTTCTGGGGCACGTTGGTTTTTATAGGAGATTCATTCATGATTTCAGCAAGATTGCCCGACCGTTGACTGACCTCTTGACGAAAGACACCGAGTTCCTTGTTGATGACAAGTGTCTTTCGTCCTTTGAGACTCTCCAACAGTGTGTTATTGAGGCTCCTGTCCTTCAGCCACCTGATTGGTCTCTCCCATTCGAGATCATGACGGACGCCTCCGATTTTGCCGTAGGGGCAGTGCTAGGACAGAGGAGGGATGGAGTACCATTTGCGATACACTATGCTAGCCGCACATTGGATTCCGCCCAGCGGAATTATACAGTCACAGAGAAGGAGATGCTAGCAGTAGTGTTTGCCCTAGATAAATTCAGATCATATATCATTGGATCTAGAGTGACCTTGTACACAGACCACACCGCCATCAGGTACCTCATGTCAAAGAAGGATGCCAAGGCCAGACTTACTAGATGGATCCTTCTACTCCAGGAGTTCGACATTGAGATCAAGGATAAGCCTGGAGTCAAGAATGTGGTGGCGGACCATTTATCCCGACTAGAGCAGCCTGAGGATGCTGAGCAGATTGATCCCATTTGTGATACCTTCCCAGATGAGGCGATCCTTGCTATCGCCTCACTCCCGTGGTATGCCGATATTGTGAACTTTCTCGTTGCTGGGAAAGTCCCACAAGATTGGCCCAAGCAGAGGATTGAGACCTTCCTTGCGAAGGCCAAGTCTTACCACTGGGAGGATCCCATCCTTTACCACGAAGGAGGGGATAGCATCTGGCGTCGGTGTATTCCTCAGGAAGAGCATCATAGTGTCCTCACTTACTGCCACAAGCTTGAGGCAGGAGGACATCATTCTGGGAGGAGAACGGCACAGAAAGTGCTCCAATCCGGCTTGTGGTGGCCTACACTCTTCAAGGACTCTGATGAGTTCGTGAAGAGGTGTACTGACTGTCAGAGGATGGGCACTTGTGGACAGCGTGATATGATGCCGATGCAGCCCATTCACTTCTGTGAGGTTTTTGACGCATGGGGCATCGATTTCATGGGTCCATTCCCTAAGAGTCAGGGATTTGAGTACATTCTGTTGGCCGTAGATTATGTTAGTCGTTGGGTTGAGGCTATCCCCGCCCGAGCCGCAGATGCGAAGACAGTTTGCAGATTTTTGAAGAGGAACATCATCATGCGGTTCGGGGTTCCACGAGTTCTGATTTCTGATGGGGGATCTCATTTCATCAACGACCAGGTGAAGGCACTTGCTAGAGAGTTCGGCATAGACCACCGTGTTGCCACACCATACCATCCACAGACGAATGGTCTAGCCGAAGTGTCGAATAGGGAGATTAAGAATATTTTGCAGAAAGTCGTCCGCCCTGACCGAAAGAATTGGTCACAGCTTTTGGACTCGGTCTTGTGGGCATATCGGACGTCTTTCAAGACTCCATTGGGTACATCTCCCTTTCGCCTTGTGTATGGCAAGCCCTGTCACCTACCAGTTGAGCTGAGGCACAAGTCACTCTGGGCAGTCACAGATATTTTGATGGATCCAAATGGTATAGGAGACCAGAGGAGGGCAGAGTTAGCCGCCTTGGAAGAGCTTAGAGATGCAGCATTCTCAAACAGCCTACATTATAAGGAGAAAGTCAAAGAGTGGCATGATTCTCATATCAGCCACAAGCATTTTGAGATTGGACAGAAAGTATGGCTGTTTGATGCGAGGCTTAGATTATTTCCAGGGAAGCTACAGAGCAAATGGAAAGGACCCTATTTGGTCAGAAAGGTACACGATAACGGTAGCATTGATATATCTGAGTTATCTTCTGAGAGTACCTTCCGAGTGAACGGCCAGCGGCTCAAACCATTTCTAGATCATGAGCCGCGGGACGTTATTATTGCTGCTATTCATTTTGCGTGAGATGTGGTCTTTTGACTCACATCTTTTGCATCTCACGCCTGATTTTCACTGTTCCTCCGCCTGTATAGATCCAGTTGTCTATATCATTCTATTCTTTAGTCCCACATCCCATTTCTCATCCTATGATTATGCTATACTTAGGGTGTACTTTACCCTAAGTATAGGGGGGATGTCGGACCTGCGAGTATTCTTTTCATTCATTCTGCTCTTGTTTTTGCTGCCTATACTTAGGGATATTTTACCCTAAGTATAGGGGGGGCAGAATCTGTATATTCTTCACTCGGCTTTCCCTTCATGTACAGCTTTCTATACTTAGGATTAGTTAACCCTAAGTATAGGGGGAAACCACCGAGTTCATCTCATTCTATTCATTTATTCGTTTCTGTACTTAGCCATTCCTTTTCACTTCCCTTTTACTAAGCACGAGTTATGTCTTCTTCATCGCTCTTGATCACTCTGAGGACATCGTTCGAGCTAAGTATAGGGGGGGTGTGTATATATTTCATATATACTTTAGCCATAACTCGTACTTTGTGTGAGTGTGTTAATAAATAAAATGGCTAAAAATCACAAAAATTAAAAAATTTTTCATGTACATAATCCTCTTTTATTCTTGCACATACATAGCTAGTGTACAAAGTATTTTTGTAAAAATGTTTTCAAAAATCTTTTGTGTAAAGCTTGTGTAAATATTTTTGTATCAAAATTATGTATATAGTACAAAATTTTTCCAAATGTTTTGAAAATCAAAAGTTTGCAAAAATCTTGTGTAAATGTTTGTAAATATCTTTTTGCAAAACCTACACCTCATGCATCATTCATTCATGATTTCAAAACATTTTTCAAAAATTTTTGCATGATTGTAAAATATTTGTAAATAGCATCTTGTGTACATATATGTATATAATTTTTCCGGGATGAGAGTTGACATTTAAACTAAGCCTGGAATTAAATTGAGAAATGGAGCTTGAATAAGATCTTAATTCACTTAACTTCAAGAGGAACCTTGTAGGGCTTAGGGTTAAGGCTTTTCAGGTCCATAAGGACTTAATTCTTTGAGTCCACTAGGCTATGAGCATATGTCATCTTGATGAGCCTAAGTAGAGCACTTAACAACACACGCATGACTCTCAGAGACAATGGCTTCACTTGCACCTGCACTTTACACATGGCTCTCCATGGATGAGGTGATGAGGAGGCAGTTTCTTTTGGCTTGGGGTAGCATATGAGGGTAGTACTTCTAGGCGGAACCTCTCTTCTTCTTATAGTGAAGGAAGTGCACCTCAACTTGGTCTAGTGGTGTTGAAAGCTAAAGACAGAAGCTGTGGGTTGCAATAAAGCTTCAAAAGAGGGATAGTCTACTGGCTCAAGGGGAAATTTCTTATATATGCTGCACCATGTAGATATGTGTACAGAAGTCTTGAAAAAAAAAAATTGCAAAAATGCAAAAAGAACTCCAAAAAAGTGGTGGGTCGGATTGAAAATTTAATAACCCCACCGGAGTATAAAGCAAAAGCTTATGGTATCCATGTTACATCTCATGAAGCTTGCAGCGGGAGACTTAGCTACACTGGCTAAGCTTCCAAAACTCTATACTTCTACCCCCTCTTCTTGAGCCGGTTGCACTTGAACTTAGAAGGGAATACCCCGCTTCTCGAGGAAAGAGTTGCTAGACTGAGGCATTAGAGTTACCAGGTTGAGGGAGGTTGTTTCTTTGTTACTTCTGAGGTGGGGAGCCACATATCACTTACACAGCAAGGAAAGATTCATGGTCATTAGAGTTTGTGTATGTAGACTTGTTCTGATCTGGTTTATTGAGGAGTCTTGCCCATAGATTGGTGGAACTTGGAGGCTGTTGAGTTTTAGGCTTAAGTCCAAATAAGGTTCCGACACATTAATAATCCAAAGATCTGATCGAGCTCCATATTTCAAATTAATGAAGGAAAATTTAATAAGTCAACCTTGATCCATGTA
Source organism: Ottelia alismoides (assembly GCA_037367405.1). Lineage (NCBI taxonomy): Eukaryota > Viridiplantae > Streptophyta > Magnoliopsida > Alismatales > Hydrocharitaceae > Ottelia > Ottelia alismoides. The sequence goes on along the minus strand of JAZKJV010010327.1, from coordinate 116,593 downwards.
CATCCTCTTTTTCTTTTTCTTTTTCTTTCTTTTTCACTTCTTTTTCAAATAAGTGTTTGCTAAGGGACTAGCAAAGTTAAGCATAGGGGGGTGATGAATACCCATTCATCACTCTTTATTCTTCTATTTTAGCTACAAAAACCCTTTGCAAATACATGTAGATATGTGTAAATACAAATAAATACCAAAAGCATGCATTGTGTAAAAACCTATAATTAGCATGTTTTTGTGCACAAAATAAAAGAATAAAGAGCAAAAAGAAAAAGAGGGAAATATTTAGAATAAATATTGAGCAACCTAACCCAAGGGAGGGCTCAGCATGGGCCTGACCGCATAAAAGCCAAAGTAGAGGGAGATAGGGGCTCACATTTGTATATATTTGTAAATACATAAAACTATATATTTTCCTCACCCAAAAATGTGTTTGTACATATTGTATATATTCTATTAAAAACAAAATAAAAAGATAAAAATCAAAAATTCAAAAAATACCCTTTCACCTTGTGTATAAACCACACCTTTGTAATTATTTAACCTTGTAAATAAATTCAATTATTTTCTAAAATTTTTGTAAATATTCTATGGCTTATTTTGTAAATAAAATAAATAACAAGAAACAAAATAAAAATCAAATAAAAATTACAAAATTGAAAATACAAAAATACATTGTATAAATACCATGTATATAATTGTATTCATTTATTTATTTCACCCTTGTATATAAGTGATAAAAATCAAATAAAAATATTCTTTTATTCCTCATTTTATCTTGTAAATAAATAAAATACAAAATGGGCATAAAAACACATAAAAATAACAAATAAAAAATCAAAAATAAAAATCCATGTAGTGTACATATACCTATATATAGAGCTAACCTATTTTTATTTCCAAAAATTAATTAAAAATCACCAAAAAATAGAAAAAAATAAAAGAAAAATATTTCATGTTTTAAGTTTTCTTTAATTCGACCTATTTCTACCCTAAAAAAATAAAACAAAAACCGGGCACACGTGGCCGCTCCTGGTTGGTCCACGGGGGAATGTTGACCCCGGTCAACTCCCCCGCGACCTCCTTCCTTTTCTGGCCGTCGCGCGCCGCGCCTCCTTCCCCGATTTTTCCCACGCGCTCCAGGCTGTCTTCCACTCAACCCCCGCGCCCAGATTCTTCGCCGCACATCCCTCTCCCTCGCCGGATCTCCCGCCATCAAATCAATACCTTCCATCGCCGTCGAGCCTCAACCCTAGACGCCCCTGTCACTCTATATATTTTCACCTCCGCCGCCTCCGCGCCGCATCTTTGGCCCTTCTCTTCCTTCCCAGTGACCTCCATCGGCTCCGCAAGAGTGACAGCGAGCGTCAGCCCTTGTTGCAGTGAGGCGAGGAAGCGTATCCATCGATCCGGCGTAACTTCGCCGTCCTTGCTCCGCCGCCGGCGTTGAGCATCGAGCTTCAGGCCTTGACGCCCTTCGAAGCTACGACCCGGAGATAGCCCATCTCCAGCACAGTCTCCAGCATCCATCAGGTACCCTTAATTTCTTCTAGTTTAGTCTAATTTAGGATTTCGCCCAAATTTCATCTCCGACGTACATCTCCGATTCCGGCCACTTCGCGCTACATCTTGACCATCCGACCCGACCATCACCTTCACCGTGTCCCCACGCACCTTCTTCACCCATTCGCACAACCCAGATCGCACAGGATCTGGGAGTCGAGCTCCACCGCCGTCGCTTCGCCGGAGCTCTTCCGCCCCACCGCACCATCCACCTTCACCCCGCCTTCTTGGGTCGAGGCACTTTGCCCTCGACCCGCGAAGCTTCTGAACTCTTTTGCAGGTCAAGAGGAGGCTGTCTGAGGCCCCCCAACTTCAAGCCAGGAGCTTCTTCTCCGCCGTCCTTGCTCGAGCTCCTCGGAGCTTGGTTTGACCACCGGAGACCAGCAGCAGCTGCGCAACCTCACGCCGGAGCTTCTCCGACCTTCAGGCGCAGCAGAGGAGGACCGGAGTGCACGCAGGAGGCCGGCGAAGTTCGCCGGCCATCAGTTCTTCGAGGACCTTCCAGAGCCGTCCGATGACGCTCCAGCTCCAGTTCTCATCCTAGCCGTCGATCTGTAGAGGAGCAGCAGCCGTTGATCCATCTGAGGATCTCATCTGGACCGTCGCAACCGAGGAGAGAGGCGCAGGAGCCCAGCACCGTCAGATCAACCACGTGGATCTCTCCCCACCGTCGATCGAGCCGAAGAGGAGAAGAGAGAAGAAGCGCCCGCACATCCAGCCGTCAGATCATACACGTGGCGCACATCGGGCCGTCGCTATTAATAAAGGGGTAAATATCATAGGGCCCCCTCTGTTTGTCTTATTTCGTTTTAGTCCTGTAATTTTTAATTCAGTTGTTTATTTTCTGGGTTATTTGCATCAAGGACCTCGCGCTTTATTTTATTTGCAATTATACCCCTGCCAGTAGTGAACCACGTGCGTCGTCACGTGTTATGTTGGGATATTTGCATAGAACCCCTTGTAGTTCTGGATGTTATCTATTGAATGAAAAGTTTTGTTTATTTGCATATATACCCCTGTGAGCATTGATTTTGAACATGTGCGAATTATTTTTGGGTAAATTGCATATAAGCCCCTGGACTTTTGATACGAGTTATCAATAGGTCCTTGGAACTTATTTTTATTACATTTTGGTCCCTGTGTGCCCCAGACACGTGCTTGGCACGTGATTTCTTGGGTATTTTGCACCAGGACCCCAGAACTTTTGGGTATTTGCACTTAGGTCCCTGTGCACAGTGCCCCACCTTTATTTTTGAATAAAATATCAAACGACCTCCAAATCCAATGAAATTTTGACACATGGCTCCTGCCATGGTGTAGGAATTTCTATGATTTTTGGGGACATTTCTGATTTCATTTATTATTTTTAAAAATTCAAAAACCCATATTTTTGCTACTGTTTGACTCTAAAAATACCAAAAAAATATAAAAACATCCCCAAAAATTCTAAAAAAAATTAGACATTGTTGTTTACTGGTTTATTGATTTTCTAGCCAATTTTGGCTATTGTTCATTGCTTAAAAACCCTAAAAATTGAAAAACCCCTAAAAACTCATAAAAATTGTAATAAATAAGTTAAAAATCCAAAAACAATAATTAGGGTGCCTAAATTTTCCTTAATCTTTCTAGATTATAGGAAAATTACCTTCAGGACTTTTTGAGATCCAAGAGTATTTCATTTTTGGGTCCTAAGCCTTGCTGGACAGTATCCTTTGTTTGTTGCATTGTTTGATTTTTAATAAATAATTTACCCATTAGAAAAATTCCAAAAATTCACCAAAAACAGTAAAAAACTTGAAAAACATAAAAACCAATTTTCTGGAATTTTTGCATCATTTATTGTGTGTTGTATAAATTGTTGAAGTTGCATTGTACTCATTGTATCTCATTTTCTCATTAATTAAAAATTCTAAAAAATATAAAAACAAATAAAAACCATAAAAAAACACTAAAAAAGATTCCCTTGGATTTCTGACTACATCGTAGGCCGCAAGGCCAATCTGTGCTCCTTGTGTTCGACCCTGGGAGCTATACCAGGTTAATCTTATAGCAGACCGCTCTTTCTTGTGTTTTGATTGATTGATCTCTTTGAGTGGTTATTTTTCTTGTTGACCGATTTCGAGGGATTGAGGTCGCAACGACCTAATTATTTTATCTCCCTTGATCTCTCGTGATCTGTCGGTCATCACAAGTCAAGTCATTGTATCTAAGAGTCATGCGTGTGTTGTTAAGTGCTCTATTTAGGCTCATCAAGATGACATATGCTCATAGCCTAGTGGACTCAAAGAATTAAGTCCCAATGGACCTGAAAAGCCTTAACCCTAAGCCCTATAAGGTTCCTCTTAGAATTAGATGGATTAAGATCTTAATCGAGCTCCATTTCCCAATTTAATTCCAGGTTAGTTTAATGTCAACTATAATCCAGGAAAAACTATACAAATATTTACAAAGATGCACTTTACAAATATTTACAATTGTGCAAAAATTTTTGAAAAATGTTTTGAAATCATGAATGTATGCATGAATGCAAGTTTTGCAAAATATTTACAAACATTTACACAAGGTTTTTGCAAACTTTTTGTTTTCAAAACATTTTGGAAAAATTTTGTATTATATACATAATTTTGATATGAAAATATTTACAAATCCTTTACACAAATCATTTTACAATCATTTGTACAAAAATAATTTGTATAAATAAATAGGTATGTGCAAGATGAATTTTATATATAATGGAAAATTTTTAATTTTTATGAGTTTTTATGAGTTTTTATTTATTCACACACTCACACAAAGTACGAGTTATGGCTAAAGTATATATGGAATATATACACACCCCCCTATACTTAGCTCGAACGATGTCTTCAGAGTGATCAAGAGCGATAAAGAAGACATAACTCGTGCTTAGTATAGGGAAGTGAAAATGAATGGCTAGATATAGAGATGAATGAAAGAATAGAATGAGGAGAAGTCGGTGTTTTCCCCCTATACTTAGGATTAAGTAATCCTAAGTATAGCAAGTTGTGCATGAAGGGAAATCCGAGTGAAGGATGTACAAAGTCTACCCCCCCCCCCCTATACTTAGGGTGATATATCCCTAAGTATAGGCAACAAAACATGGGTAGTAAGACACGAAGAAAACTGACAAATATATACAAGGTGGAGGACATCACTCCCCCTATACTTAAGGTGAAGAACCCTTAAGTATAGGCAACCACAGTAGTGAAGGATCAGAACGAACGAGCAACCCGGTGTTTCCACTCCCCTATACTTTGGATGAGGAATATCCTAAGTATAGCAAAGATAATCCTAAGCGAGACCTGGGGTGAAAACAAGAACGGAAGAAAGAAAGATCAAACTAAGACGAAACACGTATATACAAAAGAGTACAATGTTGAGGTGCCTCTCAACAAGCGCTAGATTTTACGCCCCTAGCTGGGCGCAAAGGCTAGGATAAAGCAGTATCCAGGTTCAGGACGACATCGGTAAGTTGAATGCCGTACTGTCGCCGCAGTCTCGATGTGAGAATAACGACGAAAACAAAAGTGTAAAGTAAGACACCCAGGTATGCAATCAAGCGGGTGTCTGCTACCGGCCAATGATGTGGAAGTAAGTGATCGGGATCCAGTAGCACAAAGGAAATCGTCGGCTCTGGGTCAGAGTGGAGTGAAAGTGTGGAGCCAAAGAAATCAAACGTGGAGAAGGATGGATCAGTAATAGAATCCTCCACGTCAATCAGTGTCTCAAAAAGATACAGACAATCAAGATCAGGAGACTCTTTACAAAGGCTGATATCCGATGAATGAAATAGAAGTAGATCAGAAGATCATCGAATATCTCCAGGATGGGCTCATCCTCGCGAGGGTCGTCGAGGTGAGAAGACTCAGAGTCAGAAGGATCAACAGACTCGGTTTCGTGTTCCGCCAGATCGGAAACACTCTCAGAAGGTGAAACCGAGTACACATCATATGCGGCATTCTCCCGCAGATAACCCTTGGGGAGAAATGCAAGATCAGAGGTGAAAAGTAGAGGATCAGGATCTAGAAGGGCATCTGCGCTGCTGTGAAGTATCCACTCGGTGCACTGATGAATACCCATTCATCACTCTTTATTCTTCTATTTTAGCTACAAAAACCTTTGCAAATACATGTAGATATGTGTAAATACAAATAATTACCAAAAGCATGCATTGTGTAAAAACCTGTAATTAGCATGTTTTTGTGCAAAAATAAAAGAATAAAGAGTAAAAAGAAAAAGAGGGAAATATTTAGAATAAATATTGAGCAACCTAACCCAAGGGAGGGCTCAGCATGGGCCTGACCGCATAAAAGCCAAAGTAGAGGGAGATAGGAGCTCATGTGTATAGACTTTTGTAAATAAATAAAATTATATTTTCCTCACCCAAAAATATGCTTGTACATATTTTGTATATATTTAGAAACTCCTAAAAACAAAATAAAAATTTAAAAATCAAAAATGCAAAAATATCCCTCCACCATGTGCATAGACCATCATCCTTTAACCCTATAAATAAATGTATTTATTTTCAAAACTTTTTGTGAATATTCTATGGCATATTTTGTAAATAACAGAAATAAAAAGAAACAAAACAAAAATCAAATAAAAATTACAAAATTAAAATTACAAAAATACATTGTATATATACCATGTGTATAAATGTATATATCTATTTATTTCACCTATGTGTATAAATAATAAAAATAAAATAAAAATAGCCTTTTATTCCTCATTTTATTCTATAAATAAATAAAACATAAAATAGGAATAAAATTGTATAAAAATAATAATAAAAAATCAAAAATAAAAAGCCTACATATTGTATATATCCCTATATAATGTACATACCTTATTCTTATTTCCAAAAATTAATTAAAAATCACCAAAAAATAGAAAAAAATAAAAGAAAAATATTTCATGTTGAAAGTTTTTGCAAAATCGGCCATTTGCTGCCTCATTTTTAAGTGTCAAATCTTGTCCACGTGACAGCATCCCACTGGTCCACGGGGAATGTTGACCCCGGTCAACTCCCCCGCGGACTCTTTCCTTTTTGAGAAGACGCGCGCCGCCCCGCCTTCGCCATTTTCTCCACGCGCCTCCAGCCTGTCGCCCACGCAAACCCCACGCCCGGATCCTTCGCCGATCATCCGACATCCTCGCCAGATCCTTCGCCGTGAGATCCACGCATTCCATAGCCGTCGCCTCCCAACCCTAATCGAGCCTGCAGCTATATATAGAACCACCTCCGCCGCCTCCGCGCCCCATCTTTGGCTCTTCCCCTTCTTCTCAGTGAACTCCAGAGGCACCGCGAGAGTGACAGCAAGCGATCGCCCCTGTTGCAGCGAGGCGAGGAGGTGAAACCACTGATCCTGCGTTCTTCGCCGCCGTTGCTCCGCCACCAGCGTGAGCACCGAGCCTCGGGCCGAGACGACCCTTGAGGCTACGACCAGGAGCACCCCCTGCTCTTCCCCAGTCTCTCCGACCGCCCAGGTAACCCTTTAGCCTTTCCATTTAGCGTAATTTTTAGTTTCCCCCAATTCGTACCTCCGACGTAATCCGTTGATTCCGGCCATATCGTGTATCTTCTCGATCATCGGAACGCACCGTCACCTTCGCCATTCCCTCACGCACATTCTTCACCCCTTCGCCCAACCCAGATCGCACAGGATCTGGGAATCGAGCTCCACCGTCCTCCGCTCGCCGGAGCTCGCTCACCCCGACGCACCGTTCACCTTCACCCCACCTAACCGGGTCGAGGCACTTTGCCCTCGACCCGCGAAGCTCTTGAGCTATTTTGCAGGTCAAGAGGAGGCCATCTGAGGCCCCCTCATATCCTGGCCAGGAGCTTATCGCCGTCGACCTCGCCGGAGCCCCTCCCGGGCTCGGTTGGGTCATCGGAGACCACCACCAGCTACGGGACTCCCTCGCGGACCTTCTCCGATCTTCAGGCGCAGCAGGGGAGGTCAGGAGCGCACGTACTGGGCCGGCGAACTTCGCCGGCCACCTGTTCTTCCTCGACCTTCAGGCACCGTTCGATCGCCCTCCAGCTCCAGTTTCAATCCTAGCCATCCGTTCCAGGAGCGTCAGGCATCGCACGATCAAAGGAGGAGTGATCCGGACCATTTGATCTCGAGATGAGGCGCAGCTGAGCCGACACCGTCAGATCCTCCACGTGTCTTCGTCTGAGCCATCCGATCACGCCAAGGGTTGCAGGAGTGAGGCGCCTCCGCCTCTCCACCGTCGGATCTACACGTGGCGCACGCTCCGCCCTTGGATCGTAATAAAGGGGTAATTTACCTTAGGCCCCCTCGTAGTTTATGTTTTCACTTTCAGTCCTGTAAATATTTTATGCGTTTTATTTACGTAGGGTAAATTGCACATTGGACCTCGTACTTCTTCGTATTTGCATTTATGCCCTTGTTTGTGTGAGACACGTGCATCGACACGTGATATTTTGGTGTATTTGCAATATTAATCCTGTAGTTCTGGACGTTCCTTAATGAATGAAACATTTTCAGTAATTGCATTTATGCCCCTGTGAGCATTTTAATTGCACATGTGCGTCTTTTAGTGGGATTTTTGCATAACAGTCCCTGGACTTTTAGGTACGAGTTACCAAAAGGTCCTAGGACTTGTTTTTCTTACATATAGGTCCCTGAGTGCCCCAGACACGCGCCTCGCGCGTGATTTCTTGGGTATTTTGCACCAGGACCCCCAGAGCTTTGGGTATTTGCACTTTGGTCCTTGTGCACAGTGCCCCCTTTTGGATTTTGAATAAAATATCAAATCACCTCCAAATTCGATGAAAATTTGACACATGGCTCCTACCATGGTGTAGGATTTTTGAGAATTTTCTAGGACATTTCTGAGTTTATTTGTTATTTTTAAAAATTCAAAAACGCTTATTTTTGGCACTGTTTAGCTTGAAAAATCACAAAAAATATAAAAACCCCCTCAAAAATTCTATAAAAATTAGTTACTGTTTCTTGTGTGTTGTTTGAGTTTTCAGCCAATTTTGGCTATTTTTCATTGCTTAAAAACCATAAAAATTTAAAAACACCTAAAAACTCATAAAAATCATAATAAATAATTTAAAAACCCAAAAACAATAATCTTGGTGCTCAAATTTTCCTTACTTTCTCTAGTATAGAGGAAAATTACCTCCAGGTCCCTCTGAGGTCCTTAGGTATTTTATCTTTGGATCTTGGGCTTGGCTGGACAGTACCTTGCCTTTTTCGCACTGTTTGATTTTTAGAGAATAAAAGACACCTTATAAAAATCCTAAAAATTCACCAAAAACACTTAAAAACCTAAAAAACATAAAAACAATTTTTCTTGAATTTTTGCTTGATTTTTGATGCTTTAAATAATTAGTAGAAACTTGCTTGTTTTTGTGCTTCTTATACTTTCTTCATATTTAAAAATCCAAAAAAAAATCTAAAAGTCAAAAACCACTAAAAAATCATTTTCTGAAATTTGACTACTTAGTTTTTAAATCGTGCTCCTTGTGTTCGACCCTGGTCGCTATACCAGGTAAAAAGAATAGCGAAAGACCGCTTACATTGAATTTCTTGATTTTCTGAGTGGTTTACAAATTTTTCCGTTGACCGAATTGATCGATTAAGGACAACGACATTGTGATTTATCTTCCACCTTAGTCGCGTCGATTTTCGCGTCATCAGAATGGCGCCGTTGCCGGGGAGCACGGCTTTGTAGTCATTTTTCCATATTGTCTCTCTATATTATCATTGTTTTCTGACACTCTCTCTTGGATTTTTGTGCGAGGTACTGCGTGGACAACTTGGAGTTTATTTTTGAGGACCCGCACGGGAAGAAGAAGCAGAGAGAAGAAGAAGGAATTTTTATTTCTGAGAGAGAGAGAGAACAATATTTTTTGTAATAATTTAGAACTTGGACATTTGTGGACACTTGTAACTTAGCGGGTCTGTTTCGCCGAGTACCGGTGTGCTCGGGGGACCCATTTGGATTTTCACGGTTTTTTCTGCGGTTTTGATAGCTAGCTGCCTTTTCCGGTGTTTACGCGGTTTTTCTCGAGCCCCTAGATTTAGGAATTTCTCTTGCTTGTAACGTAATTAGTAGGATCCACACACCTAACTGCTTATCTGTTCCCATAGATCGTTAATTGGACCTACTGAAATAAATTAATAAAAATAACCGACTCATTTGCCTTCGCAGCCTACGTGCCGCAGCCCGTCCTGTAAAGCGCTTCTCCTACCCCGTTGTGGCGGGCAGAGGAGGGACGGGCCAAGACCGGACTCTTTGGCTTGGAGGACCGTGATCGGTTAGACGGTTCTTGCGATAGAAATTTGCTCATCTAGGACTCGGTTTTTTCCTCGCTGCACCATTTAGGTAGTTTAATTCTGTCTTTAAATTCTGCGCGGATCACTTGCATGTAGAGTGCTGGAGACAAGGTACGCATTTCTTTCTCTGCATGCATCATTGATTTCTTCGCGCATCGGCTTTTTCGTCTTCTCCCTCTGTTTTTGGCTTGATCATCAGGAGAATCGGAAAATTCGTTAGGCCGCTTGTATTTATTTTGAAAAAAATTAAAAAGAAAAACAAAAAAAATTGGGACTGGATAACACTATTGACCCTAAAAGACACTCACATTAAAAATTTGTCTTGGGGAGAGCAACCCCCTCCTTGTATGGTTTGGATGCGCGAGAGAGTGACCCGCACCCTAGGTAGAGCCCTCCGGTGCTATTTCTAGCTGACTACCGACTCTTCCGTGCGGGCCAGTCGGTTGGAGTAGCATCGGGTATCCTAACAGGTCACGTAAGCGCTCTAATATTTTGTGTGTTCACCCAATAAAATTGACAAGATAAATTGACCGAGCTTTCACGGTCTTCAGATTGTGTTGCGTTGGTGAACCGGGGGTTTGCATTGCGATCATATTTTCTCCAGATCCCATCCGCCCAACTCGCCAGATCAAGATGATGGGTAGACGATCTCTTAGGCAGCCTCTGGCTGCACCGCTTTCAGGCGCATCTACTTCACCATCTAGGTTGGCCCGTGAGAGTCGAGACCAGCTCTCCGGGCCCGAGTACGATTCCACCCTGTTCTCCCTCGATCCCCTTTCTTTTGCTACTGAGAGACATGAGCCCGAGGAAAGACGAATTGATTTGACAGAACCTGAGTTGGGCTCATCTGATTTTGCAGACGTCACTATGGCCGGAGCCGGCAGTTCAGATGATCACTCCCGACAACCCGAACATTTTGTACTAGACCAGGGAGCGATCAACTCCACCCTGATCGCATCATTAGAGACAGTACAGAAGCAGCTACGCGATCAGGGAGCTTTCATGATTGAGATGAGAAGAGAGTTGGAGCGACTCAGAGAAGAGAGAGATCAGAGCGAGCCTGAGGACATTCCTGATGCTGATGCAGAGGCAGCAGCCGCAGCAGCCGCAGCAGCGGCTGCCGCAGCGGCAGCCGCCGCCGCAGCAGGACCACCGAGACCGATGCGGGAGTTACACAACCCCGGATCTACACCGATGCACCATTGGGTGGTGGTACCTGCTATCGTGGGGGATTTCAAGTTCCCTCTGAACACCCTGCAGATGCTTCCTCATTTTCACGGACTTGCCACCGAGGAGCCCCACCTCCATCTCCAGGAGTTTTTGATGATCTGCAGCACTGTCCACGACCGTCATGTGGACCAGGATACGATTCGGATGATGGCCTTCCCTTTTTCACTGGCAGATAGAGCAGCCGCCTGGCTGAAGCATTTAGGGAAGTTTGTTTACACCTGGGAGCAGCTCCGCACCGAGTACTTGAACAAGTACTATCCACTCGGGCGGACGAATGCAGCGAGGGCCCTGATCAACAACTTCTCCATGCTCCCTAACGAGCAGTTTCACGAGGCATGGGAGAGGTTCAGAGAGCTTCTGGATAGATGCCCACACCACGACATTTCCAAGCCGAACCTAGTTCAGAGCTTCTTTAGTGGGATGACGCCAGAGCTTCAGGGTCTGGTGAATGCTTCTTGCGGCGGGTCCTACTTTGCCAAGGACCACAACCAAGTCTGGGCCATCTACGAGGAGATGGCCGAAAATTACATGGTGATGTCCCAGACTCGGTTGTACACACAGAGATCTCAGCAGCCGCCAGGACCCGTGCAGTACCAGCGGATAGCACGGGTTGATGCAGGTCCATCCAGTTCGTCCACAGTTGCAGCCACACAGGCAGAGTCGACCGCTGCGGACATGGGGATTATCAGCGAGAAGTTGGACCGCATGGAAATAATAGAGAAGAAGCAGTGCCAGGGCATAACTCAGATGGAGCAGATGGCACAAACTCTGAGCGACATGAAGACCCATCTCTTGTGTCTTCAGGAGGCACAGACGGCTTCTCAGCCCCGTCTTCAGTCGCGAGGCGATTCCGGCGGCAGCCGCAGCTCGTCCCAGCGCTCCAGCTCCTTGCAGCAGCCTAGACAAGTTCACCTTGTACAGGCGGAGCCGTACCAGCAGCAGCAGCCCTCTTACCAGTCACCACCATCTCCAGACTTACAGATGGTGGTATATCAGCCGGATCAGCCTCTGGCAGTACTGCCGCCAGACCCCTTCGATGCAGAGCCGTTGATGGATGTCAACGGGATTTGGTACGACCGTCCCCAGCCTGGGATCCGACGAGACCATCCCGGATTCAGGTGGGGGAATGGGGGTAACCAGTCCCAACAGCAACCAGCCGGTCAGGGAGGGCAGTACTCCCAACAGAGAGATCACCAGCAGCCCCCAGCATACCAGTCACACCAGCCATCATCCTTCGTACCTCATCCCTACCAGCAGCAAGGACAGACTTGGAGACGTGAGCAGCAGGCTCACCAGCAGCAGCATCCTTCCTCTTACCCCTCTCAGCCGCAGCAGCACCAGGTCCAGCAGCCTCATTACCAGAGAGGCAACCCGTCGGGCTCCCATGAGAGCCCCGCCTTGGATGATCTAGCCCGCATCTTCACAGAGCAGCAGGCTACATTTAGACGGGAGATGGACGAGTTCCGCCAGGAGATGCGGGACCTGATGAGAGGGAAGGCCGCCATCCCTGCACAGATCGAGCCTAATCCGAATAGCTTGAAGAGGAAGTCTGAGCAGGTAGTTCACACTGAGCCTACCACTCCTAGTGACTCATTTGATGATATGTCGTCGGATCTATTTGATGCTGATTTTGTTACACTTAGGAGCGGTAGAAGACCAGCAGGCGGCGCCTCATCTGAGCGACAACGCGAGGATCCATCTAGAGCGCCAGATGAGGAAGAGGAGAGCGGTACTGAAGCCGCACATGATGATGACGGTGGTACTGATGCCACCCGAGATGCTGATTCCACCGGCGGTACTGAGGCCGCCGCTTCACCATATCGAGGAGGTGGTACTGACGCCACCAGCAGAGCCGAGCCAGCCCGCGGTACTGAGGCCGCAAGACGTCTAGTTGTAGAGCCAGCTAGAGGTGGTACTAAGGCCACCAATATTCATTCTGATAGAGATGTTGACTTTCCTCGTATGGATGTATCTCAGGACTCTATTTTGAATAAAGGAAAAGGTTTAGTTTCTTCTGATCCCACTGTGGTGTATGATGTATGTGAGGATCCGGTCATCGAACCGTCTAGGCCTATTCCTAGTCCTTCATCTGAGAAGGACCCTGTGATCCCCTTTCCTAGAGCCCTTGAGTTGGGGAAGGGGAAGAAAAGAGAAAAAGATCCAAAAAAGAGAGAGCAGGAGGAGTTCAGTCAGAGCATGATAGACCGATTTCACATCCAGCTGACCCTCCATGAGGCTTTGCAGCACATCCCTCTTCTTCAGCGATCCTTGAGAGACAAGACCACAGTCAGGAGGAAGAAGAGGAACAACACCGCAGAGATTCATGTGTTGACAAAAGCCACGTGTTACGCGATCCAGAACCATCTGCCGACCAAGAGGCCAGATTTAGGAGCCCCGTATGTCAGATGTCAGATTAGTGAGCAGAGGTTCGACCGTACTCTATTAGATAGCGGATCGTCGATCAACCTTCTTCCGGCAGCCCTTCTCGACCACTTAGAGTTGGGCACTCTTAGACAGAGCAGGACATACCTTCAGTTTGCTGATCGGTCTGTCAAGAGGCCAAAGGGGTTGTTGCGAGACGTTGTCGTCACGATTCAGGGTTTGCAATTCCCCGTGGACTTCGTAGTGCTGGACATGGAGACCCCTGACTCGTTGACCGATTCCCCCATCATCCTCGGTCGCCCGTTCTTGGCCACAGCCAAGGCGGTGACTGACCATGACAGTGGGAAGGTATTCTTTCGCATCCAGGGCGAGAGTATACAAATAGAGACTGTTAAGGACCACAGAGCCAGAGATAGATCCCGCTCAGAGGGCAGTACAGATTCAGAACAGCTGACAGATACAGAGCCAGACATACACCAGGACTGTGATTTTGTGATCACAGATGATGAGGCAGCTTGGGCAGATCCTGCATCACAGACCATCCTCTCATATTCAGATACAGCTGATGCAGAGATGATAGCAGAGGATAGTCTGGAGAGCACAGCCCTGGTTCAGGATACTATTGAGTCAGCAGAGTCGGACCTTGATCGCGACACGATTTTCAGTGATGGTGGTACTAAGGCCACCCTGCTCTACGGTGGTACTGATGCCACCGCAGTTGATACAGATCCCTCGGATTCAGAATCTGATTGGGCAGATTGTGATGATCAGATGCCAGACCTGGATCCACCTGAGCCTACAGATGAGGAGGAGGTAGAGGCAGAGCAGATCAGAGACAATGCAGAGGACCCGCCTTCTCCAGATCCAGTTTGTGAGAGTTCTTTATCATTTTCCCAGGCAGATTTGGCAGAATTGTCAGCATACACACATCTTCTTCAGAAGCCAGATTTGCCAGCACCCAGCTGTCCAGAGCTAAAGCCGCTCCCTACTTCGCTGAAGTATCGATTCCTTGCGGGAGAATCTGAGATGTACCCAGTCATCATCTCTGCCGATCTGACTGGAGAACAAGAATCCCGTCTGATGGGGGTTCTTGAAAAGAACCGCAAGGCAATTGGATGGAGCGTAGCAGATCTCCATGGGATTAGTCCCTCGTTGTGCTCCCACCATATCTATCTCGAGGAAGGGGCAAAGCCGTCGCGTGAGTTCCAGCGGCGACTGAACCCCAACCTACGAGAGGTTGTCATGAAGGAAATATCAAAATGGTGGAGTGCAGATTTTATTTATCCCATTTCCGACTCCAAGTGGGTTAGCCCCTTGCGTGTGGTGCCCAAGAAGACGGGCATCACGACTGTGATCAGTGAGTCGGGAGAGGAGATTGCTACACGAGTACCCACCTCTTGGCGGGTCTGCGATGACTACAGGAGACTCAACCAGGCCACCAAGAAGGACCATTTCCCCCTGCCTTTTATTAATCAGATCATAGAGAGATTGGCAGGGAAGAGCCATTATTGCTTCCTGGATGGGTACTCGGGCTACAATCAGGTGGCCATCGCTCCTGAGGATCAGGAGAAGACCACCTTTACCTGTCCCTTCGGTACATACGCCTTTCGACGCATGCCATTTGGGCTATGCAACGCCCCTGCGACTTTTCAGAGATGCATGCTGTCGATCTTTTCGGACATGGTAGGGGAGTGTTTGGAGGTCTTCATGGACGACTTCTCGGTTTACGGCGACGGATTCGATTCCTGTCTTGACTGCCTAGACCGAGTGCTCCAGCGATGTATTGCTACCCGCTTGGTTCTGTCTTGGGAGAAGAGTCACTTCATGGTGACTCAAGGGACGGTGCTTGGCCACATCATCTCCAACAGGGGCATGGAGGTTGATCCGGCCAAGGTTGACGTCATTAGAAAACTCGCACCGCCGTCCAATTTGAAGCAGCTACGGTCATTTCTGGGGCACGTTGGTTTTTATAGGAGATTCATTCATGATTTCAGCAAGATTGCCCGACCGTTGACTGACCTCTTGATGAAAGACACCGAGTTCCTTGTCGATGACAAGTGTCTTTCGTCCTTTGAGACTCTCCAGCAGTGTGTTATTGAGGCTCCTGTCCTTCAGCCACCCGATTGGTCTCTCCCATTCGAGATCATGACGGACGCCTCTGATTTTGCCGTAGGGGCCGTGCTAGGACAGAGGAGGGACGGAGTTCCGTTTGCCATACACTATGCTAGCCGCACATTGGATTCCGCCCAGCTGAATTATACGGTCACAGAGAAGGAGATGCTAGCAGTAGTGTTCGCCCTAGATAAGTTCAGATCGTATATCATTGGATCTAGAGTGACTTTGTTTACAGATCACACCGCCATCAGGTACCTCATGGCAAAGAAGGATGCCAAGGCCAGACTGACTAGATGGATCCTTCTACTCCAGGAGTTCGATATTGAGATTAAGGATAAGCCTGGAGTCAAGAATGTGGTGGCGGATCATCTCTCCCGATTAGAGCAGCCTGAGGCTTCTGAGCAGATTGATCCTATTCGTGATACCTTCCCAGATGAGGCGATCCTTGCTATCGCCTCACTCCCGTGGTATGCCGATATTGTGAACTTTCTCGTTGCAGGGAAAGTCCCACAAGATTGGCCCAGGTAGAGACTTGAGACCTTCCTTGCGAGGGCCAAGTCCTACCACTGGGAGGATCCAATCCTTTACCACGAAGGAGGGGATAGCGTCTGGCGTCGGTGTATTCCTCAGGAGGAGCATCATAGTGTCCTCACTTACTGCCACAAGCTTGAGGCAGGAGGACATCATTCTGGGAGGAGAACGGCACAGAAAGTGCTCCAATCCGGCTTGTGGTGGCCTACACTCTTCAAGGACTCTGATGAGTTCGTGAAGAGGTGTACTGACTGTCAGAGGATGGGCACTTGTGGACAGCGTGATATGATGCCGATGCAGCCCATTCACTTCTGTGAGGTTTTTGACGCATGGGGCATCGATTTCATGGGTCCATTCCCTAAGAGTCGGGGATTTGAGTACATTCTGTTGGCCGTAGATTATGTTAGTCGTTGGGTTGAGGCTATCCCCGCCCGAGCCGCTGATGCGAGGACAGTTTGCAGATTTTTGAGGAAGCACATCATCATGCGGTTCGGGGTTCCACGAGTTCTGATTTCTGATGGGGGGTCTCATTTCGTCAACGACCAGGTGAAGGCCCTTGCTAGCGAGTTCAGTATAGACCATCGTGTTGCCACACCTTACCATCCACAGACGAATGGTCTAGCTGAGGTGTCGAATAGGGAGATCAAGAATATTTTGCAGAAAGTCGTCCGCCCTGACCGAAAGAATTGGTCACAGCTTTTGGACTCGGTCTTGTGGGCATATCGGACGTCTTTCAAGACTCCATTGGGCACATCTCCCTTTCGCCTCGTTTATGGCAAGCCGTGCCATCTACCTGTTGAGCTGAGGCACAAGTCACTTTGGGCAGTTACAGATATTCTTATGGATCCAGATGGTATGGGAGACCAGAGGAGGGCAGAGTTAGCTGCCCTGGAGGAGCTTAGAGATGCAGCTTTCTCAAGCAGCCTACATTATAAGGAAAAAGTGAAGGAGTGGCATGATTCTCATATCAGCCACAAGCATTTTGAGATTGGACAGAAAGTATGGTTGTTTGATGCAAGGCTACGATTATTTCCAGGGAAGCTACAGAGCAAATAGAAGGGACCTTACTTGGTCAGAAAGGTACACGATAACGGTAGCATTGATATATCTGAGTTATCTTCTGAGAGTACCTTTCGAGTGAACGGCCAGCGGCTCAAGCCATTTCTAGATCATGAGCCGCGGGACGTTATTGTTGCCCCGATTCATTTTGCGTGAGATGTGGTCTCTTGACTCACCTCTTTTGCATCTCACGCTTGATTTTCACTGTTCTTCCGCCTGTATAGATCCAGTTGTCCATATCATTCTATTCTTTAGTCCCACATCCCTTTCTTCATCTTATGATTAT
Organism: Ottelia alismoides; assembly: GCA_037367405.1. NCBI lineage: Eukaryota > Viridiplantae > Streptophyta > Magnoliopsida > Alismatales > Hydrocharitaceae > Ottelia > Ottelia alismoides. The sequence continues at coordinate 99,097 of JAZKJV010010327.1, read as the reverse complement.
GCTATACTTAGGGTGTACTTTACCCTAAGTATAGGGGGGATGTAGGACCTGCGGGTATTCTTTTCATTTGTTCTGCCCCTGTTTTGCTGCCTATACTTAGGGATATTTTACCCTAAGTATAGGGGGGGCAGAGTCTGTATATTCTTCACTCGGATTTCCCTTCATGTACAGCTTGCTATACTTAGGATTAGTTAATCCTAAGTATAGGGGGAAACCACCGAGTTCCTCTCATTCTATTCATTTATTCGTTCCTGTACTTAACCATTCCTTTTCACTTCCCTTTTACTAAGCACGAGTTATGTCTTCTTCATCGCTCTTGATCACTCTGAGGACATCGTTCGAGCTAAGTATAGGAGGGGGTGTGTATATATTTCATATATACTTTAGCCATAACTCGTACTTTGTGTGAGTGTGTTAATAAATAAAATGGCTAAAAATCACAAAAATTTAAAAAATTTTCATGTACATAAACCTCTTTTATCTTGCACATACATAGCTAGTGTACAAAGTATTTTTGTAAAAATGATTTCAAAAATCTTTTGTGTAAAGCTTGTGTAAATATTTTCGTATCAAAATTATGTATATAGTACAAATTTTTTCCAAAATGTTTTGAAAATCAAAAGTTTGCAAAAATCTTGTGTAAATGTTTGTAAATATCTTTTTGCAAAACTTGCACCTCATGCATCATTCATCCATGATTTCAAAACATTTTTCAAAAATTTTGCATGATTGTAAAATATTTGTAAATAGCATCTTGTGTACATATATGTATATAGTTTTTCCTGGATGAGAGTTGACATTTAAACTAAGCCTGGAATTAAATTGAGAAATGGAGCTTGAATAAGATCTTAATCCACTTAACTTTAAGAGGAACCTTATAGGACTTAGGGTTAAGGCTTTTCAGGTCCATAAGGACTTAATTCTTTGAGTCCACTAGGCTATGAGCATATGTCATCTTGATGAGCCTAAGTAGAGCACTTAACAACACACGCATGACTCTTAGAGACAATGGCTTGACTTGCACCTGCACTTACACATGGCTCTCCACGGATGAGGTGGTGAGGAGGCAGTTTCCTTTGGCTTGGGGTAGCATATGAGGGTAGTACTTCTAGGCGGAACCTCTCTTCTTCTTCTAGTGAAGGAAGTGCGCCTCAACTTGGTCTAGTGGTGATGAAGGCTGAAGACAGAAGCTGTGGGTTGCAATAAAGCTTCAAAAGAGGGATAGTCTACTGGCTCAAGGGGAAATTTCTTATATGCTGCACCATGTAGATATGCTGTACGGAAATCCTTGAAAAAAAAATGCAAAAATGCAAAAAGAACTCCAAAAAAGTGGTGGGTCGGATTAAAAATTTAATAACCCCACCGGAGTGTATATAGTCAAATAAAGCAAAGCTTATGGTATCCATGTTACATCTCATGAAGCTTGCAGCGGGAGACTTAGCTACACTGGCTAAGCTTCCAAAACTCTATACTTCTACCCCCTCTTCTTGAGCCGGTTGCACTTGAACTTAGAAGGGAATACCCCGCTTCTCGAAGAAAGAGTTGCTAGACCGAGGCATTAGAGTTACCAGGTTGAGGGAGGTTGTTTCTTTATTACTTCTGAGGTGGGGAGCCACATATCACTTACACCGCATGGAAAGATTCATGGTCATTAGAGTTTGTGTATGTAGACTTGTTCTGATCTGGTTTATTGAGGAGTCTTGCCCATAGATTGGTGGAACTTGGAGGCTGTTGAGTTTTAAGCTTAAGTCCAAATAAGGTTCCGACACATTAATAATCCAAAGATCTGATCGAGCTCCATATTTCAATTTAATGAAGGAAAGTTTAATAATTCAACCTGGATCCATGTACATCCTCTTTTTCTTTTTCTTTCTTTTTCACTTCTTTTTCAAATAAGTGTTTGCTAAGGGACTAGCAAAGTTAAGCATAGGGGGGTGATGAATACCCATTCATCACTCTTTATTCTTCTATTTTAGCTACAAAAACCTTTGCAAATACATGTAGATATGTGTAAATACAAATAATTACCAAAAGCATGCATTGTGTAAAAACCTGTAATTAGCATATTTTTGTGCAAAAATAAAAGAATAAAGAGTAAAAAGAAAAAGAGGGAAATATTTAGAATAAATATTGAGCAACCTAACCCAAGGGAGGGCTCAGCATGGGCCTGACCGCATAAAAGCCAAAGTAGAGGGAGATAGGAGCTCATGTGTATAGACTTTTGTAAATAAATAAAATTATATTTTCCTCACCCAAAAATATGCTTGTACATATTTTGTATATATTTAGAAACTCCTAAAAACAAAATAAAAATTTAAAAATCAAAAATGCAAAAATATCCCTCCACCATGTGCATAGACCATCATCCTTTAACCCTATAAATAAATGTATTTATTTTCAAAACTTTTTGTGAATATTCTATGGCATATTTTGTAAATAACAGAAATAAAAAGAAACAAAACAAAAATCAAATAAAAATTACAAAATTAAAATTACAAAAATACATTGTAAATATACCATGTGTATAAATGTATATATCTATTTATTTCACCTATGTGTATAAATAATAAAAATAAAATAAAAATAGCCTTTTATTCCTCATTTTATTCTATAAATAAATAAAACATAAAATAGGAATAAAATTGTATAAAAATAATAATAAAAAATCAAAAATAAAAAGCCTACATATTGTATATATCCCTATATAATGTACATACCTTATTCTTATTTCCAAAAATTAATTAAAAATCACCAAAAAAATAGAAAAAAATAAAAGAAAAATATTTCATGTTGAAAGTTTTTGCAAAATCGGCCATTTGCTGCCTCATTTTTAAGTGTCAAATCTTGTCCACGTGGCAGCATCCCACTGGTCCACGGGGAATGTTGACCCCGGTCAACTCCCCCGCGGACTCTTTCCTTTTTGAGAAGACACGCGCCGCCCCGCCTTCGCCATTTTCTCCACGCGCCTCCAGCCTGTCGCCCACGCAAACCCCGCGCCCGGATCCTTCGCCGATCATCCGACATCCTCGCCAGATCCTTCGCCGTGAGATCCACGCATTCCATAGCCGTCGCCTCCCAACCCTAATCGAGCCTGCAGCTATATATAGAACCACCTCCGCCGCCTCCGCGCCCCATCTTTGGCTCTTCCCCTTCTTCCCAGTGAACTCCAGAGGCACCGCGAGAGTGACAGCAAGCGATCGCCCCTGTTGCAGCGAGGCGAGGAGGTGAAACCACTGATCCGGCGTTCTTCGCCGCCGTTGCTCCGCCACCAGCGTGAGCACCGAGCCTCGGGCCGAGACGACCCTTGAGGCTACGACCAGGAGCACCCCCTGCTCTTCCCCAGTCTCTCCGACCGCCCAGGCAACCCTTTAGCCTTTCCATTTAGCGTAATTTTTAGTTTCCCCCAATTCGTACCTCCGACGTAATCCGTTGATTCCGGCCATATCGTGTATCTTCTCGATCATCGGAACGCACCGTCACCTTCGCCATTCCCTCACGCACATTCTTCACCCCTTCGCCCAACCCAGATCGCACAGGATCTGGGAATCGAGCTCCACCGTCCTCCGCTCGCCGGAGCTCGCTCACCCCGACGCACCGTTCACCTTCACCCCACCTAACCGGGTCGAGGCACTTTGCCCTCGACCCGCGAAGCTCTTGAGCTATTTTGCAGGTCAAGAGGAGGCCATCTGAGGCCCCCTCATATCCAGGCCAGGAGCTTATCGCCGTCGACCTCGCCGGAGCCCCTCCCGGGCTCGGTTGGGTCATCGGAGACCACCACCAGCTGCGGGACTCCCTCGCGGACCTTCTCCGATCTTCAGGCGCAGCAGGGGAGGTCAGGAGCGCACGTACTGGGCCGACGAACTTCGCCGGCCACCTGTTCTTCCTCGACCTTCAGGCACCGTTCGATTGCCCTCCAGCTCCAGTTTCAATCCTAGCCATCCGTTCCAGGAGCGTCAGGCATCGCACGATCAAAGGAGGAGTGATCCGGACCATTTGATCTCGAGATGAGGCGCAGCTGAGCCGACACCGTCAGATCCTCCACGTGTCTTCGTCTGAGCCATCCGATCACGCCAAGGGTTGCAGGAGTGAGGCGCCTCCGCCTCTCCACCATCGGATCTACACGTGGCGCACGCTCCGCCCTTGGATCGTAATAAAGGGGTAATTTACCTTAGGCCCCCTCGTAGTTTATGTTTTCACTTTCAGTCCTGTAAATATTTTATGCGTTTTATTTACGTAGGGTAAATTGCACATTGGACCTCGTACTTCTTCGTATTTGCATTTATGCCCTTGTTTGTGTGAGACACGTGCATCGACACGTGATATTTTGGTATATTTGCAATATTAATCCTGTAGTTCTGGACGTTCCTTAATGAATGAAACATTTTCAGTAATTGCATTTATGCCCCTGTGAGCATTTTATTTGCACATGTGCGTCCTTTAGTGGGATTTTTGCATAACAGTCCCTGGACTTTTAGGTACGAGTTACCAAAAGGTCCTAGGACTTGTTTTTCTTACATATAGGTCCCTGAGTGCCCCAGACACGCGCCTCGCGCGTGATTTCTTGGGTATTTTGCACCAGGACCCCCAGAGCTTTGGGTATTTGCACTTTGGTCCCTATGCACAGTGCCCCATTTTGGATTTTGAATAAAATATCAAATCACCTCCAAATTCGATGAAAATTTGACACATGGCTCCTGCCATGGTGTAGGATTTTTGAGAATTTTCGAGGACATTTCTGAGTTTATTTGTTATTTTTAAAAATTCAAAAACGCTTATTTTTGGCACTGTTTAGCTTGAAAAATCACAAAAAAATATAAAAACCCCCTCAAAAATTCTATAAAAATTAGTTACTGTTTCTTGTGTGTTGTTTGAGTTTTCAGCCAATTTTGGCTATTTTTCATTGCTTAAAAACCATAAAAACTTAAAAACACCTAAAAACTCATAAAAATCATAATAAATAATTTAGAAACCCAAAAACAATAATCTTGGTGCTCAAATTTTCCTTACTTTCTCTAGTATACAGGAAAATTACCTCCAGGTCCCTCTGAGGTCCTTAGATATTTTATCTTTGGATCTTGGGCTTGGCTGGACAGTACCTTGCCTTTTTCGCACTGTTTGATTTTTAGAAAATAAAAGACACCTTATAAAAATCCTAAAAATTCACCAAAAACACTTAAAAACCTAAAAAACATAAAAACAATTTTTCTTGAATTTTTGCTTGATTTTTGATGCTTTAAATAATTAGTAGAAGCTTGCTTGTTTTTGTGCTTCTTGTACTTTCTTCATATTTAAAAATCCAAAAAAAAAATCTAAAAGTCAAAAACCACTAAAAAAATCATTTTCTGAAATTTGACTACTTAGTTTTTAAATCGTGCTCCTTGTGTTCGACCCGGGTCGCTATACCAGGTAAAAAGAATAGCGAAAGACCGCTTACATTGAATTTCTTGATTTTCTGAGTGGTTTACAAATTTTTCCGTTGACCGAATTGATCGATTAAGGACAACGACATTGTGATTTATCTTCCACCTTAGTCGCGTCGATTTTCGGGTCATCATGCACCAGGCTGCATCATCGTCTGAAGTGTAGCTGTCGGCAATCTGGAAGCTGGAGAAGGTACTGGTCAACACCGCGGAGGATGGCAAAGTGTCTGCGGCTGATCCTCGCTCTGCGGCAATGCTGGTTGCCAACTGGTCCTCAGTAAGTGTGTCTTTCTTGTCAGAGTGGAGGACAAAAGGCTCGAATACGGGACTCTCTGTGTCCGTACTCTCAAAGTGGTGTCCTATATCGAACTGTAGCTGCTGGGCTGAGTCATGAAATCTGTCAAACTCCGAGAAGTATCTCTGCAGAAAGGAAGCTGACTCCTCCGGGACTGGACACTGAAGTGGTTGAAAGAATGGTTGTAGTAGCGGGGGCTCCTCATGTTCCTGGAATATCAGAAGATCTGATATCCAAGACTCGTCAACTGGGAACTCTGGGGCTGACTCGAACTCCAGTTGGAACTCCAACGAGAACTCAAGTAGACTCTGGGTCCGAACCTTTGCTATCGCAGTCATCTTCTCTGTCTGTGGTGCTGCATCATCCAAGTCCTCGGGCTTGTGTGTAAAAACTGAATCCTCATGTGAAGTGACACACCGCAATGGTACTGCATCATCCGCATGTGTTGTCCCGACTAGGGCATCTCGCGAAGAAGATCTCTGTGAAAATGGACTCGAGATGGTGTCCAGTAGGTGAATGTCGGAACTGCGATGTGAACCGCCACATGTGGTAATCACCAGTGCTATCTGCTTTGCGGTCATCCCCCGCATGGAGATCTCTATCAAGTCTGTCAGTGGAAGTCCGTGGTCTGGAAATCTCCTCAAGAGGTCAAGAAACCTCGGCCATGCCTCATGCAGTGGCTCCTGGGGGTCAACTGAAAACTCGGTGATTAAAGACCGCATAAACTCTACTCTATGTGGGGGGAAGTATCCTGTAAAACTCTCGGCGTAGCTCTCCCCACGTATCGAATGTCCTCCCCAATCATTTGTGCCATCTCATGGCTCTCTCGTGAAGTGTAAATGGGAAGGTCCTCCTCATCATCTCCTCTACAGTGATGTCTGAATATCTCTGTGCTCTACAAAACTCCTCGAATACGGACATGTGAAGATAAGGCTCCTCGTGTGCCTCTCCTGAAAATGTCGGCAGTCGCTGAATGTAATCCAAATCCAAGACGAATGGACGTAATGTAGAAGCTGACTGAGCTCCTTGTGCTATCTGCTCCTTCATCAATCTGGGATAGGATCTATCGGATGATCTCCACTACTGTCTCTGATTACGAACGGAGTGCACGCTCAACTCAGCAATGGCCTCGTCCGGGTCTCGTATCTGCTCTGTCTGGTATCCTCGGACGTCAAGCGCAGCATGCCCAGAGTAATGAATGGTATGAGAGGGAGGGAGCGGGAGGTTGGTCGGAGATCCGACCTCCCTAGAAGGTGGACTGGACTGATGGTCAGATGGTGAAGAAAAAGCTGCAAGAGTCGGCTCGAGGTGAGAGGGATCCATCACCCAGGGGTGAAGGAGAAGAAGAAGACTGAAGGGAGGGTGAGATGGGGGGGTGCAGAAAGGATCTAGAAATCACACAAGATGAAAAAGCAAATACCCAATTCACCTACGCACGCGAGCTGAAGACCGAAAGGGATCGGTCAATTATCTTGTCAATTTTATTTTAGGTGATCATTCAATCTATCAGAGCGAATACGTGAGCTGAATAGGAATCCAAATTTTTCTCAACCGACTATCCCGTACAGAAAGCCGGTAATCAGTTAAGAAAAATTGGATATGGCTCTAGCCTAAGGTACATGTCACTCTCTCGCTCATCCAAACCAAACAAGGAGGGGGTTACTCTCCCCAAGACAGATTTTTCGGTAAGCGTCTTTTAGGTCAAGTCTGATTAGCAGTCCCGGTTTTATTGTTTTTGGTTTTTTAGGTATTTTTCAAAGAAATCTCCTAACGAATTTCTCGGTTCTCCTGGTTATTTTAATCCAAAACAGAGGGAGAAGACGAAAAGGCCGATGCGCAAAAAATCAATGGTGCATGCAGAGTAAGAAATGCGTACCTGACTCCAGCAGTCTACATGCAAAATGATCCGCGCAGAATTGAAAAATAGAAAGTAAACTACCTAAATGGTGCAGGCGGAAAACCGAGTCCCTAAACAGCAGTGCTACTCGAAAGAACAACTAGCTGACCACCAACCTCCAATCCAGAGAGTCCGGTCTAGACCCACCCCTCATCTTCTCGACAGGTCGAGTTCAGGAGTAGCGCTTGATGGGGTAGGCTCGCGGCGCGTAGGCTCAAAGGTGGTGAATCAACTATTTTATTAATCTTTTATTATAGGTCCAATTACCGCACTATAGGAACATGCAAATGTATTACGGTGTTTGGATCCTATGAGTTACGTCACAACCAAGAAAAAATCCTAAAGCTAGGGGCTCAAAAATCTGCGAGAAACCAAAAAAGGCAGTAAGGACAATCAAATCTGCGAAAAAGCTGCGTAAAACCGAGGGGTCCCCCGAGCACTCAGGTGCTCAGCGAAACAGACCCCGGGAGTCTAAGTGTCCTGCTGAGTGTCATGTCCCTGTATTATTACAATAGTTCAAATAAAGATGGAAATAAATCCTAATCTAATCTAATCCGTGGCTTTTCCACGGCTGTCGCACTCCTGCTCGCTCCTCGCATCCTCCTCCGGCTCTGTAGAGAAGAGAGCCGTCTCCGGCTCCCGCGGTTGCTCGGCTTCCGAAGAAAGCCGCCTCGGTCCTAGAACCCTCGCAAGAAAGCAAAAAAAAGTGATCAGACCAAATTATTATATAAACAATTAGACAAATATAAATAAAAAATCTATACTGAAAACCGTGAAATAGAAAGCCGCGGAAAAATACGACTACTAAGTCGTGCTCCCCGGCAATGGCGCCATTCTGATGAACGAAAAATCCAACGAGACTCGGGTGAATAGAATAGATCAAGGGTCGTTGCGACCCGGATCTCGGAGACAATTTAGTCAATCAAGAAAAAGGAAAGCAGACCACCAAACTGAAGAATAGAAACAAATAAAATCAATAGTGGCCCTAGCTATTAGATTAGCCTAGTATAGCGACCAGGGTCGGACTCAGGGAGCACGTGATGGCCTTGCGGTCCACGAAGTAGTCAAAAATAGTGAAAAATAAAAGACGGATATTTTTGGTGGATTTTTAGTATTTTTATATTTTTTTTGGATTTTTAGATAATGAAGAAAATAATAAAATCAAGGATACAACAACTTCACACAATTATTCAACAACTCAACTAAGCCCAAAAAAATTGAACAAAAATGTTTTTATATTTTTATATTTTTCTATGTTTTTGATTAATTTTTGGAATTTTTCTGATTTTTATGGAATTGTATAAAAATGAAACAAGACTGAAAACAAATGTTGCTGTCCAATCAGGCTCCAAGGGCCAAATTAAAATAGAAAATTGCCTAATAAAACCTGAAGGTAATTTTCCTGTAAAGTATGAAATACAAGGAAAATTTAGATACTGGATTTATTGTTTTTGGATTTTTCAATTATTTATTAGAATTTTTATAAGATTTTCAATGTTTTTCAATTTTTATAGTTTTTATAAGTCCAAAAATGACCAAAATTGGTCAGAAAATCAAACAACACCAAACAAATAACATTTAATTTTTTTTTGTAATTTTTAAAGGTGTTTTAATAATTTTTTGTGATTTTCAAAACTGGACATTAAGAAAAATGTGTGTTTTTGAATTTTTAAAAATAATAAAAATGCTCAGAAATATCTCCAAAAATTAGAAAAAATTTTACACCATGGCAGGAGCCATGTATCCAATTTTCATCGAATTTGGAGTAATTTTGCTATTTTATTAAAATCAAACACAAGGACACAACACATAGGGACCTAAATGCAAGAAAACAATCTTTGGAGGGCCTAACAGTAACAAATCAGGAATCCCAGGGGGGTCCCGTGGAAAATTCCCAAGAACTCACGTTCAAAGCGCGTGACCTGGGGCACTCAGGGACCTACTTGTAATAAAAATAAGTTCCGAGGAATTTTTAGCAACAGGCACTAAAAGTCCGGGGACTTATTTGCAATTTACCCACTAAATTCAGCACATGCACAAATAAAACATTCACAGGGGTATAAGTGCAAATAGCTAAAAAGATTTTTCAATCATTAACCATCCCAAAACACATGCCTATGCATGCAAATAAACCACAAAAATCACGTGACGATGCACGTGTTCCACGTAGACAGGGATATAAATGCAAATAAAATAAGCACAAGGTCCAAAGTGCAAAATGTCTAGAATAAAATGAACGGGATAAAATATTTACACGACTAACTAATAAAAGCCATAAACAGAGGGGCCTACTGGAAATTTACCCCTTATTATATGTCGAGGGTCGGATGAGCGCCACGTGGCTGATCGAACAACTGGAAATGGTGGCGCTTCGACGAAGAGTCCTCGGCTCGGATCGAACGGCTAATGGTCCCCCACGTGGCTGATCCGACGGTGGTGGTGCGTTGCGGGTAAAACCTAGCCGATCTGACGGTGGTGAAGACGACACGTGGAGATCGGACGACCCTGGAGTCACTGGTGTCTCTTCATCTGAACGGACGGTCCTGATCTCTCCCTCCACAGAATCGACGGTGATGGCTGCTCCTCAAGTGGATGGTTCTGATATAATCTGGAGCGTCGAGGAAGATCGGACGTCTACTGGAGGTCCTGGAAGAACTCGGCTCCGGCGAACTTCGTCGGAGCACCACAGGTGCGCTGGACCTCTGCTGCTGCTGCTGAGATGTGGAATCGATGCGCCTCGATGCTCCGCAGCTGGTAAGCTCCTCCGATGACGCTGGGAGGCTCCGAGGAGCTCCGGCGACTAAGGCAGAGCTGGGCTCCTGTGCCTGAACGTGAAGACCGCCAGATGGGTCTCTTCTGACCTGAAAAGTAGCACAGCAAGCTCTTGGGTCGAGGGCAAAGTGCCTCGACCCGGTCAGAAGGGAAATGGGTGGCCGGTGCGTCGGGATGGTCGACCTCCGGCGAAGCGACGGCGGAGGAGATCGAAGTACCTGCTCCGGGGCGAAACAGGGGGAATGGGTAGGTGGAGAAGCTGAGGAGGAGGCTCATGAAGGTGGTGGCGATGTCGGATGGGCAAATGGATGGACGGAGACGACAGGCGGAGGCGGCGGAGCTACGGCTACTGAAATCGAAAAATTGAAACCTACGCTAATCTACGGCCTAAAGAAGTTACCTTGTGGATGCGTTCGACTGGGCTGAAGCTCGGGGAGCTCCGGGGTCATTGCCTGCAAGGGATCGTCGGTTTCCCGAGGCTGGGCGCGCTCGCGGCTGCGTACGGCGGCGAAGCCACCGGATCAGAGGCTTCTCGATGCCTCGAGCCTCACTTCCACTCCGGAGAGCACCGTTGTCACTCAGGCAAGCCGGAGGAGTTCCTTGGCGTTGAGGGGGAGGTCCAAAGATGATGTCCAAGGCTGCCGGAGGCGATGCTTTATATGATTAGGGGTCCGAGAAGACGATGGTCGGGCGAGCAGCTCACAACTCGGATCCCCAAAACCCTCCCCGGGCGAGGGTCTCGGATCTACAGGGAATCCATGGAGCCCGGGTTCGAGGAAATGGTGATCGGATCGAGCGGGGCAAAAGAGGAGAAGTAGGGTCATCGCTTGGATCCGCAAGGGAAGAGGGTCCGCGAGGGAAGTTGACCGGGGTCAACAATCCCCCGTGGACCAATCAAATTATTCCGTTTTTAAATTATTTAAAAATTTATTTAAAAATAGTAAATGACTTATTTTTGAAAAACTCAGAACATAAAAATGTTTATTTATTTTTAAACTAATTTTTAGTGATTTTTATTTATTTTTTGAAATGAAAATTAGGTAATTATAATATAGTACTATATACATAGGTATATACAATATTGATTTTTATGTTTTGATTTTTAATTAATTGTTTTTATACCTTTTTATTCCTATTTTATATTTTATTTATTTATAGCATAAAATTAGGAATAAAAAGGTATTTTTATTTTATTTTTATTATTTATTTACAAGGGTAAAATAAATAGCTATTTACATTTATATACATGGTATATATACAATGTTTCTTTTAATTTTTATTTTTATTCTTTTTAATTTTTGTTTTTAAGGTTTTTATTTTATTTATTTACAACATGAAATATAGAATATATACAAGTTTTATGGGATTTTTATTTATTTATTTACAAGGTAAAATAAATATAGAAGTGGGTTTATGTACATGGTGAATATATACAAGAAAGAGTATTTTTATTTCTTTTTAATTTTCTTCTTTTTATTTTGGTTTTGTATTTACAAATATATTCAAATATATACAAACTCATTTTTATTTTTATTTTTAGAGGAAAATATTTTTATTTATTTATAGGCATATATACACACATGAGCTTCCTTATCTCCCTCTACTTTAGCTTTTTTGCGGTCAGGCCCATGCTGAGCCCTCCCTTGGGATTAGGTCGCTCAATATTTATTCTAAATATCTCCCTCTTTTTCTTTTGTCTCTTTATAATTTTATTTATGCACAAAAACATGCTAATTATTCAATTTTATACAATGCATGTAATTTGATAATTATTTGTATTTACATGAATATACATGTGTTTGGCAAAGGTTTTGTAGCTAAAATAAAAGAATAAAGAGTGATGAATGGGTATTCATGACACCTCTACTATTTTTATGTGAATACTATATTTTCCTTACTGCATTTAGTGAGGATCTTTTTTCCTCACCCATGTGCATCTTTTGGTTACATTGCATTTCTTCATAATTTTCAGACGAATCACAAGTTGCATCCTTGTGCAATTAAGCATGCCTTCTTGTGTTACTCTAAAATTCAAAGGGGTACACGTGTTATGACTTGATTATTCGTCAATATCATGGATATGTAGATGTTACTTTTCTTGAGGAAATTGGTTTCTTCACTATGCCTACTTGTGGCATCCCTTTAGTGTTCCATCCTAATACTCCATGTCCATCAAGGGGGCACCATAAAGTTTTGAGTCATGCTCTTTTAATTGATTCTTCTATTTTATAAGAAGTTGAGATATCGACGATTAGCTCCCAACTATCTCTAACTATAGATAGTCTTCCTCCCTTCCTTGAGCCTCATATTGCATTAAGGAAGCCCGACATAAAATGCACATTACACACTATATCTTACTTTACTAATATTGTTAGTTTTGTTTAGTGTCATGTAGGGATTTCTTAATATTGAGAGATCACGACTTATCTAGGTAGGATATACTGTGGAAACATGCAATAGATGAGTAGATAGATGCTTTTATTCCTAGAGGCATGCGGGATTTGCTATAATGTCCCACACATGTTACACGATTTGCTTGAGTATGAGTCTTTACACTAACATGTTTTTAATGCATTGTTATACAACCTAAAAGGTTAAGCTAATGGTTAAAGGATTCACTGAGACCTGAGGCCAGTTACTTTGAGATATTCTCTTTTGTTACTAGAATAGGCTCTATTCTCACTATATTATGTCCTCATTATTAAACAAAGATTTATCAGTCTATTAGCTTGATGTGAAATTGCTTTTCTTTATAGAGATCTTTGGGAAGAAGTTGATATATCTTATCCATCATATTACACCATTGAGGAAAAGCAAGTTCTCATAGTCCACAAAGTTATTTATGGACTAAAGCAAAGGTTGAGAGTTTGATAAGCTTACTATTGAAATCAACTCTCTTGGCTTTCACAGGACTTCTTATGATCACTCTATTTTTCTCAAGTAGCACAAGGGATGTATATTATTCTTGTTGTCTATGCTATAATGGTTATTAATAATGATTATAGTGCAATGATCCTAGAGACCAACAATTTGCTATAATTGTTAGACATGTGAGACCTTGGCGAATCATTTCTACAATAACTGTTATTGTAAATAATTTATCAAAAAAGGTTACTGATTTGTTTAATCATTTTCTGAGATTATAATACACATGCACTTATTGAGTCGTGTATCCAAATAGGGTTATGTACCTTGACCATCTTGAGATAGTTGTTATTTCAATCCTTAGATCATAGAGGTTGTGTTGGGTTGAATATCTAAAGTGTTAGATTGAGGACTCAACTACACTGTTAAGTGGTTACCAAGGATATATCTCTGGTATGAGATGGAGATGACAATCCTTTTTCTAAAGGCTGACAACCAACCTTTTGATGTAGATCCTCTCCATAAGAATAGAGATTTATAGGTGTTGGGTGAGTTAAGTCAAAGAGTTGACTTAATGAGATTGAGATAACAAAGGCATATGTCATATGTTGTCATGATATGGGCATGCTTCCTGACAAAAGATAGATGTAGCACTATATGTCTGAGTATGCACATTTGACAGATCATTAAGTTGATATCCTATTCATGGTTTATACATCAATACTCTCGTATTCATATGAAGGTATATGAATGATATGATCTCTTAAAGGGATCATATATGTTCTCTTCTAAACCGGAAGAGATGAGCTCATTTATTAGATATTGAGATGAATCAAATTTCATTGATGGTCATCTTGTTTTAGAAATAAGAAAGGGTTTGTAGATGCGATATACGCTTTTGGGAAGTATATGCTCCACACCAAATCTTAATGAACAAATGAGAAACTTAATGACAAAACTTTGAAGAAGACCGTTCAAACGAGACCAAAAGTTCAAGTTTAATCATGTTCTTCCAATTTATATGATGTACAGGTATTAGGAATACTCGATGGTGATGTGATCTTAAATTAATTGTATAGAATGACACTTCCATTTCGAGGGAGTGATGACACATATTTGGATTTTAGTGACTATACTTAGTGTACTAGTTGTCCAATTTTAGTCCAAATGATGGGCATTGTTCTAAATTATATTCAAATACAATGATAATATATGATACTTTGTCTGATATGATTAAACACTGAGAGGTATATAGATCTAAATACGAGATTGAATCTCAATATCCTAGTCACTATACATGGATAATACAACCACCTTAATCTTATCTCCAATTATCTATGGAGAAGGCACGCTGTCCATGAAAGAGTTTTTGGATTCTTCCGAAAGAAACAAAATCTATTTATTAGGACAAGAGAGAAAATTAGGATAAATAAATTAGATTTAATTTTTCAGGATAAAACTAATGTTGACAGTGACATCCGTAATAATTTTTGAAATAGTATGGATATGACCTACATCATTATTTAAAGACTTATTTGTAAATATGATTCACAAATTATATTATTTATATGAATTACATTCATATTCCTATAATGTAAATATGATTACATTTTATTATGGACCAATGGATATGATTTATTTTAATCAATTGCCTAATTTTTAAATATTACAAATTATTTAGATAAATAAATGAATCGATAGCTTGTTGGATATAATTAACCAAAATAAAGATAAATAAAAAGAGAGAATTATGTCTCTCTTTCATTTAATCAATTATATATTTTTTTATTTATTTGTTTAGGATAATATGATTAATTAAATTGATATCTAATTACCAATCCTAGACTTGTACGAGGTTGGTTGCCTCCTTCAATATTAGCCCTTGATTGATTGATTAGGATTGCAATCTTAATGGTCTATTTTTGTGTAAGATTTTTGCCCCTACCTTCTGTAAAACAGTTGGAAACACAGAAAAAGTCTCTCTCTCTCTCTCTCTCTCTCTCTCTCTCTCTCTATATATATATATATATATATATATAGGTTGTCACCATCTCCCTCTCCCCTTGCTCAAGACTGACCCATCCCAAAGGCCAGCGAGGAAGTGTTGAAGAGGATTTTGCGAGGTTCAGAAATCTCACAAGGTGAGAGATCCAGTCGATGTGATGACCTTTCACGAAACCCAACTTCAGAAAACAATTAACCCACAAATAAATCAAATAATGAAATAAAAGTGTGGAGTTAAAATTTTTTTATAACTCTACAACAAAGATGTGTATAGATGTAAGTATGTATCAGGTGTCAAACAAAGGAAGCAAAACTGGATAGATCGGGAAAATGAATGCACAAAAATAAATGTGTGATCTTCTTGTATTTTTTTATTGTTTTTGTGGGTTTTAAATTTAAAATTTTGTTTTATATTTTATAAATATTTTTAGTTTCTTATTTTTATGTTCTTTTTATATTTTTCAGATTTTTAATTCTTTTTCTTTTATAGATATAATATATAATATATAATAATATATATACAATATAAAGTAAAGGAATTATAAATACAACTAAAAATACTCAAAATACAATAAAATCTTTTTGGTTTAAAACGTTTTTCTATTATTTTTGGGATTTTTGGTGAATTTTTCTGATTTTATATATTTTTAAAGTCAAAAATATACCAAATCAGGGATTTAATAAATATTCAAAATTGAGATGAAGATTAAAAATAGAATAATTGGTCCAAAATTTTTCAAATCAATTTTAATAGGTAGATAATAATATAAATAAAATTCAAAGGCAGAAAATTATATTTTTAGTATTTTTGAAAGTTTTAGTTTTTTTAACTAAATTTTGAAGCTTTTTTATTTTTATGTATTATCTTTTCTATTTTTAGCGTTTTTAGTTTCTGGAGTTAGAAAATAAATAAACAAACAAATATTTTTTTGGAATGTTTCATATGTTTTACATTTTTTGGGGTATTTTATAATATAAACATGGAATAATTGTGTTTTTTTATTTTTAATAAAGTTTAAAGGGTCCTAAATTGCGAAAATAAAATTATGACGTGAAAATTTATGTATCGGGAACCTTTACCTATTTTTTGGTGATTTTTGAAGCATAACAGCTATATTTAATAAATAGAGAAAACACACAAAAATCATTGAACTGGCAGGGGCATAAATACGAATAAATTAAAGAACAAGAGTGAGCATGCTAATATGCCAAATATTTATAACTTCAGTTCAAATTTAAAGCACTAAAAACAAATTACAAAAGGCACGAGAGCCTTCCTACAAAAGGCACGAGGACCTAAGTCGATGCTCGACGATGATGGATGAACATCGGAGGAACACATCGATGGAGAGCTTCAAATCGATGTAGTTCCTGTCTCTGACCACCCTGAGCATCGTTGACGACTTCCTTGTGCTCCTGCACCTCCAGTGAAGCTTTCTGATGGCTCAAATAAGTCTGGGGGCCGTTGAACTAGCCCCAAACGCTCGTGGGTGCTCGTCCACCCTAGAGGTCATTTGTTGATTCAAAAATCCCCTCAGACGTGACTTCCAAGTGTGGTCCCCTGCGTAGATATAAAGTAATCCTTCCTGTGAAGCTGCTTGGGTTGTCATTGAGAATATTCCTTGATATTGTTGACAGTTTGAGAATTGTCATCGATACACTCGGACCGTTAATGGTTACTATGTACATCTAGTTTCATAGAAGTGTTTTCAACGATTGTCGATTGGTATCAAAGATTAATAACCGATGATAGTAGTTTTGAATAAATTTCATCGAACTTATTTTTTTTCTATATGTGACCATCGAGCCATGTTATTACGAGGGATTTTATACCATCGAGGATAGTTTCTAATCATTTGTGAAGGCTAAAATAACCATGTATCTTACCTTGCTACCATCGTAGTATTTAGCTTGGTGGTTTATATTATTAACAAGGACTAAGTATCCTCCAAGGATTGAGATTGTTAATGCCGACATACCTTACGATTTTTAACTTGTGCATAACATTAAACACATTCCTAAGGGACTCAAATTCCATGTCCAGTGTTTTTATACTATTTTTATCTTTGAAATGTATCATGCTGCTAAAGTATTTTAACCATTCAATGTTATGCATCGTAGTCCATATGATAGGTGCACAATTCAAAATCATTTTACAATTAAATCAACCAAATTACATAAAAGCTTGGTTTATATGTATTCTTGCAGCATACATGAATCTTATTGTCTAATGTATGTACATCATGTGTGTATATATGACGTAAGATTTTCTTATATTAACTTCCTTAGTTTGAAGGTCCTAGACTAAGAGAGTCCTTAATGATTTTGATATAAACAAAAAAAGTTGTTTTTTACATATAAAACCTATTTTTGGTATGTTATGAGGGCATAACCACTCCCCTCTTTAATATACTAAATTAGTCTTTTAAGGGTTAATTCAACATATCTTTTGAAGCATAAGTAACATTTAAAAGGCTAATTATGAATTATGCTAGAGAATTACGTGGTTATGTTGCTGAAATCTACTTAAAAATAGGTTTATGTAAGTAAATATTGTCTTTTTTTATATATTGAAATCAATAGGTATATGCATAACTAAAATTTGAAATAAAATATTCTCTTCTCATCGATGGAAAAATCTATTTTTATATTATTTATTTTAACAATATTTTGCTTAAATTTAAGAGGTATTTGCATATATCTTGGATTTAAACATGGCACAATGATTACGAGGCTTATAAGTCTGTGTCCTGATTGGAGTAGACATATCATGATGATAGAAATAAGATTACAAAAGGATCATGTTTTAGTTGGATTATGTGTCCTTGCAGAAAATGCTTGAATGGTATTGTTCAAGATCGACATATTGTAGTAGAGCACATAATCGTCAATGGATGGTGGTTGTTCTACATTGTCTGGATATCTTATGGAGAGAGAAAAAGAGAGTCATCGACTGCTTCTTTTGCTGAAAATATATTAATATCAAAAGATATCTTTGGAGAATGATTTTGTTGATGTGGATATGGTGGATTTAATTGAAGATAGTGGATAATTTTCTACACTTACCAGAGATGTTAAAGAGTCTATTGTATCTCGTAACTAAATAAGTCGGTTGATTTTTTTGGAGTAAATTACACGAAAGTCCCCAAATGATACACACAATTTCAATATTGTCCTCAACTTTCAAAAGTAACAATGTGGTACCTAATGTATTGTTTCGGTCACAATGTGATATTTTACTAACGAGAACAGGTGACGGCCGTCAGTTCTAATGATGGTGGGATAGAAATACCTGTGTTGAACCAGATCCGAAATCCTTAACACAACCCAAAAATTCCCAATACATCTCTGTACCCACACACACCCCCATATGTTCCCTCTCAACCGGGATAGGGTTCTAGAAATCATGGGTGTGCGTAAGGGCTCGACAGACGGAGGGTCTTCGATCAACGGTGGGGCTTCGAAAGAAGGAGGGAACTTCAATCGAAGGAGGAGCTTCAACTTGCGGAGAAGATTTGACCTGCAGAGGGGCTTCGACTAGCAGAAGTGAGGTGCTTCGACTAGGAGAAGGAAGGAGCTTCATCATCAAGAAGCAATGTGTTTTCCTATGAGAGATTCCGTGAATGGTTGGAAAAGAATTTGTCTATGAGATTCCAAGAAACCATTTGAGATAGAACACGAAATTGAATCCAATTGGATACTTTCGTGATATGTTACGGAGATTATCCGTATTATTAAAAAGCACAATGCCATGATGTTATTGAGATCAATCAAGGCATAATGTCATGATGTTATCGGATTTTGACTACTGGTTAGTATGTTAATCATTTTAAAACTGATAGGTGTCAACATTAAACCGTGCATCTGCTCTTGCTCATCCTCCGTCAAGCCCTTGCGCACCTTCATCGCCAGTTTCACACCTCTACCTCCAATCGCACACCCTCATCGTCGAGCCCTCGTGCACCTCTGTTGTTGGTCATGTACCTCGGAGCCCTCATGGTGATTGACCCCATATGGCCTTGGAACCCTAGCTTGGGAGGGTGGCGATAGTTGTGGGGACACAAGTATGGATAAGTTTGAGATTTTGGGATTTTGGGATGAGGGATTTTACTTGGGGGTAATTTTGTCCTCACACCCCATCACTTAACAAATGTCACATGTTCCTGTTAGTAAAAGATCACATTGTGACAGAAACAATACATTAGGTACCACATTGTTACATTTGAAAGTTGAGGGACGACATTGAAATTGTGTGTATAGAATTTAGGAACTTTTGCGTAATTTACTCTCTTTTTTGAAATTATTGAAGATCAAGACACAACATAGAGTTACATCTACGTGCGGGAGCTATATGTTGGACTTATTTCATGAGATGCTACATATAGATGAAAATTTTCTCAAAGGTTGGTACGATGTGAAAAAGGAACTTCGAAAATTGTTTTTACTCTCAAAAAAATTGATGCATGTCCTACTATTTGTATTTTTTCAAAATGACTACAAAGGATTATATAATTGTACTATTTGTAATGTCTCGAGATTTAAAGAAAACGACGTGGAGGGAAAACGAAGAAAACATGAAGGCATTAAAGCTTTACGTTACTTCCCTCGAACTCCGAAGCTACAACGATTATATATGTTTTCTATCATGTATTTGGTATTTCTAAATGTTACTTAATTAGGAAAAATAATTGAAATGTAGGAATTTTTTGAAATAAAATATTATCCAATATATTAGAAAATTTTCTTTACAAAGGCACAATATGCATAAATATTTTCCCCACAGAAATATGCAAGTTCAGAGTTAGACACAAGTCATCATCTGCAGGCAGCTTGATACTCCTATTGAGTAAATATATTATATATCACATAACCAAGTAGAGAGAACCCCTTATCCATTGCTTAAAAAATTCCGAATGATTAGATGATCAAGCAATCACTCATTCAGATGAAACCTCCCGTCTAACAAGTCCAAAGATTAAAAACCCTACAATTTTGATTGAGTCCTATTCCCCCCATAAAAGGCAAAATATTTATCAGAACTAAGCCCTATACAGGAGACTAATTAAAGCACCCACAGTGCATCACAGCAAGCAATGTGAAGCTCCCCACAAAATTCCAAGCTCTTGCACCGTCAACCTCCCCAACATCGCTTTGGATCCTCTCTGTTACCCACACAACTGTAATATCATCGTGCCACAACTTTGGCAACTTCTGGATGCAATTCTATCTATCTAACCTCATAGATGGGTCGTATTATCCACGGATCACTGCATGTCCCAAGATCATCGCGATCAAACTTGCGCGGCTTCTGCATCTGATCATAGACTGTTTAACGTTTGATGGCAAGCCTTCTGCTCGTTTGACGGTTGAAAGTGAAGATAGCGATTGTTGCTATTACTTTTCTTCCTCTCTCTTCGTATCACCGTTGCTCTCTTTATTTATATCCCTGTGGGAGCCTTCATATGCCTCCTCTGTTTTCATACTCTCTCTCTCTCTCTCTCTACATATAAGAAGAAGAAGAAGGAAGATAGAGCTGCAATGGGAAGAGCACCATGTTGCGACAAGGCAAATGTAAAGAGGGGGCCATGGTCTCCCGAGGAGGATGCGACTCTCAAGAGCTATCTGGAGAAGAATGGCACTGGCGGAAATTGGATTGCTTTGCCTCAGAAAGCAGGTCTGTCTCGCTCTCCATCTCTGTTTACCAATCAAGACTCTACAACCCAACTCCCGGTATTTGAATATGTTTTCATTCAGTTGTTAGTTTTGATGTTCCAAATTACAATTTCTCCTGTATTCCTTCTCGTTCACGTTCCTTCTGACTCCTGTATGGATTCAGATACGAGCAAAAACATTCTGGCAATTCTGCAGGAAATCGGTTTTTTTTCAGTAGAAAATAACGAAAATTCAGCTTTTATGGCTTCTGGATTTCTTG
Organism: Ottelia alismoides; assembly: GCA_037367405.1. NCBI lineage: Eukaryota > Viridiplantae > Streptophyta > Magnoliopsida > Alismatales > Hydrocharitaceae > Ottelia > Ottelia alismoides. The sequence goes on along the minus strand of JAZKJV010010327.1, from coordinate 77,912 downwards.
TTTTCGCATAAAAAATACCATGCTTTTCATAGGAACATAGATTTCAGTGCAACATACACCTCTTCGGCTGCGAACAAATACTAGCATAGATAGATCCTTGGGAATAAGAAAAGAAAAATGGTACTTCCATGGCACTTTAATATCCAAAAAAGGCGATATTTTTTCTTCTCAAACATTATTGCAGTTACAGGCACGAGAAAAACATTTTTCTTACTTTACACATTCCAAAAAAAGCACTAATTTTTGGAAAGAAATAAATTCTCATGTAACACAAGTAAATAACCATAGGTCTCAGGAGGTGTGGTAAGAGCTGCAGATTGAGATGGCTCAACTATCTCAGACCGGACATCAAACATGGAGGCTTCACCGAGGAAGAGGATAACATCATATGCTCGCTCTACAAATCCATCGGCAGCAGGTTGGTAATCGAGAAATACCCAATCATATTATGCCCAATGTTCATAGTCTGATCTCCGGATCTCATCAGGTGGTCTGTAATTGCCTCCCACCTTCCTGGAAGAACGGACAATGATGTCAAGAATCACTGGAACACAAAGCTCAAGAAGAGGCTCTTCCATTCACAACAACACCAACTGAACGGTAACACCGCGAGCACCGCCAAATCGAGCAGCCAAATCTCCACATCTCCACCAATACCTTCCCCATCACTCCCTGCGATGAAATCAGAGAATTGTAGTTACTTCAGTGGCTACTCAGTCCCTCCGATCTGCTCCGAGCCACTATATCAATTACCGGATTTCCCGGGGAACACGAGTGGTTACATTCTATCGCCGCCGCCGACTGACGACATATCCGCGGCTTCTTCCTCCTCGATGACAATGGAGAACATGGGCATGGGCATGATGGGTTCATCCACATCCTCTGAATGTTTTGACTGGGGTGGACTCCATGGATGGATTGGAGAAGGTGAGCAAGATCTGATCTTTGGAGGTAATCTGTGGGGTGGAGGCTACGAGGGGAGTGGCAAAGCACAGGATCTGTACCGAAGTCTAAGTTACACATAGACGAAAGCTATGGAAAACAGAGGAAGACAGGAGGTGGGGGTAACGGACTGAAAGAAATATGTGTTATTTGTTTCTTAATTTTGTGTTTTTCTAATGGGAAAAATTGGTGGTTGGCTGTTTGAGTTATTTGACTTTTGATATGAAGAAAGGGCTCGATGGATGGTATGAATTCACGTGTGTGTTCTGACTTTGATTTTTGCGTGATTTGTGGTGGTGGTGATAGTTCTTACCAGTTCAAAGGGTACTTATTTTATGGGCATTTATAAAATATATAAAAAATTCGAATATTTAAATTTACTTCTCAGGACACCTATTTGGAAAATGCTGTCCAATATAGAAATAGTACCTCCATTGTTTTTTTAAATAAATTTCATTGGTTTTGCTTGCAACTGGACTGGGGGACAACTTGTTGGTGTCTGAACATGTCAGAGCAAGCTGTTACTAAGAACCTTCTTCATGCTTATCGCACATCATCTAGGACGAACTGCTTGTGTTGTCATGCGATGCTGTGTACAAGTTTGTTTGCCACTTGAAATGGAGCCCATCATCAACATGCTGCATCCCCATTAATTTTATTTAAAACACATACCAATAAGAATGCCAAAGTTTATATGAAATGGATAATACCATTGGATCAGATATGTATACTTCAGTATCCATTTGCGCACTCATTCATCTGTGGCAGAGCTCGGATTTTGCGTTAGAAGGGACGAAAAATTAGCCTTTTTTCCTTTAAAAAAAATAAAATAAATGCAATGCTGTTCTTGAGGGGTCCCTTTCACAGATAGTTGTGGACATGTACAATTGAAAGTGGATTAGCTTGGTGTCATAAAAGAAGGACATGCAACATAAGTTTGGCCACCTAATAAGCCTTTCTCTGATGTTGACATCAAATACACAGAGGACATTGGTTTTATAACTTGCAAGTGAACCTGTACTGCAATATGTTTAAGAAAATGATTGATTTTTTTAATGAACTTATAAAGATATGTAATGTTTGAACCACATGATTAACAATGCAGAGTGTGTTTGTGTGTGTATATCTCAGCACTTTCACTACTTGAGTCTACCTCTCTCTCTCATAGTGACACTCATTCTTTTCTGTTGATCAATAAATATCGTTTAACCTGAAACGAGTTTCTAAGGGATGATTTTGTTGGAACCAGAGAATTAGACCACATCAGGACATGCATATGGACATTAATATATGTAGACTAGGGTTAAGTGCAGGTGGAAAATACGATCCAAACGCAGACAACATGTATAAATGTGCAGTAGAATGCAAGAGACGTACGGACCCTATATATATATTATTTATTTACAGTCAATTATTAGTATTTCATCTCCTACTGTTCCTGCTGATGAGGTGAAAAAGATAAGAACATGAGACGCTTTGCATGGGAAGAGCGTGGATCCAAGAAGCATACATGTCAACCCAAGGGGACGGAAACAGGCAAAAGGATGCATAGCATGGACCCCTTCCACATCTGTAACTCCATTAGAAAGAGATGAAAACTCCAACATGGAAAGAACAAGCAGCAGTGGAAGAAAACGAGAAACTTTCAAAAGCTTTCCATCACAGTCAGATGCGAGAAAGGCAAGTGAGTTCCGTCCAAGTGCTTGGAATTTTTCTCTTTGCATTAAATGGGATGGAGAATGATGGGTTCAAGCAATGACTTGGAATGGAGAAGCAACAAGGAGAAAGGCCTGCGTGGGTTAAGGTCAGCAAATGGTAAACTTGCCCCTTCGAGGTTGGTCCTCCTTGTCCTCTCCTTCCATGTAGTTTCCTCTAGGTCTTAGATTCCATGCATCAGTTCATGGCCTTTCTCGGAGGAACACTGGGAAACTATTTACCGTGACATGGGCTCCACGTTACTTATATCTTGTCTTGCCATATCTTGTGTGTTCACATGTCTTCTTCTACTTCGAGCTCTTGAAAGGAGGGATTTAACTCTGTGAAAATCGTGTTGTGAAAATCCACTATTTGTAAACTCTCAAAATGTCGAATAGGTACGACAAGATTTTTATATGCATGCCTCAATCCAAAAGTTAAATATCAGTTTTTAATATTATATCACTGAAAAAATTGAGCTATAGTGACGGTATTTTTTAGGGATTTTTACCCGGCAGACCCTATAATCTTTTGCAATTACCGCTACGACCTTTGAAACATCATAATTCCTCCCCCGACCCTGTAAAGTTACTAACCCTTACCCTACAGACCCTGCGGTTAAAGCCCGTTAATTGACCCGTTAATCTTAACCAGATTCCGTTATATTCATTTATATTATACCCATTTTGTTCATTAAATTTACATGGAGTGCCACTGCATCATCCATCATCCGAGACAGAGTCGGATTGCTCGTCGGAGTTGTCCGAGTCATCGCAACAGTCCTTTTTCATGGCGAGGTAACACCATGTAACCGTTACAACTACTACCAAGATGATCAACATGGCGATGATGGCTTTGCAGATTGGGCTCATCCGCTTCCTCTTCTCATCCTTTGATGGGCTTCTTGATGGGGGCAGAGAAGGTGCATTGGTGCCATGGCATGACTTGTTCTTTAGGTTGTCCGTGAACGGACCCTCGTCACCTAGGAACGATGCGACGCACTCTCCGGTATCCCCTGCCGCTTCGGCTAACCCAAGAGTTGTCGGGGAAAAATCGCGACCGCCGGAGGTCCGGAAGCTCCATTTCTCGACCACGTGAAGTGCTGCACCGCCGGCGTTACAAGATGCTGAAAACCCCACGTACATGAGATCTTTGAGGTGACCGGCGAGACCTACATTTCTGGCGCTGAGCACCGCACGGCGGGGACGGTTACCGCCGGCGTTGCCCACCCAGACCCGCACGATATCTGCTGTAGCGTTGTACTCGATCCACGCCGTGATTCGAATCCCGGCCTTGAGAACGACGCTTCCAGCATCGACGGAGGCGAGGGAGAAGATGCTGCCGAGGTCAATCGCGATGTAGTTGTCGTTGGGGTCTCCGAGGTGGGAATCGAATTTGGTATCGAACTCTACCGCCACTGTTGTCCTCTCGTTGATTGCAGAGAGAACGGAGGTGTTATCGGAGGAGTAGAGGCCCAAGTAGCCGTTGTCGTCGCCTATGAATCTTGGGTCGGCAGTGAGGAGGAAGGCAAGGCCGTCGGCGGAGAGGTTGGCAGCAGAGATGAAGAAGGTGAAATGGGTGTGGAAGGAGGTAAAGACGAGGGTGATGGGATCGAGAAGGCGCACGGGGTCGGTCCCCCCCTCCCCGGCGATGCTACTCGCCCCCCCCCCGGGGTCGACGATGGAGCCCCCCGCCCCCTACCGACAATGGAGCCCCCGCCGATGACCCCCCCCCCCCTCGTCCTCTCCCACCCGCCGCGCTGCTGCTTCTCCCCTCGCGGGAACGATGGAGCCCCCCGCCCCCTGCCAATGATGGAGCCCCTGCGATGGAGCTTCCCCCCTGCTTCGCCCCACACCCCGCGCTGCTGCTCATGGATGCTGCCCCCTGCCTTGCCCGCCCCCCCCCCCCCCCGTTCATGCCCCCCTGCCGAAGACGAAGCCCCCCTCCCTCCCCTGAACGATGGAGTTCCCCGGCCACCGCCGCTTTGCCTCACCCTCACGCTGGAGGCCCTCCTCCCTGCAGGCATCCGGATTTTGATTTTTTTTCTTATTCTTTTTATTTCGGCTAATCATAACCGTTAGATGGTAAATTGGTTAGGTTAACTCAAGACTAACCCAAGTCTTTGACTCAAATATAGTTAAAATTGACGGCAGGGTTTATTGGGTAATACGGAGTAAGTTTACGAGGTCGGGGGAGGAATTACGATGTTTCAAAGGTCGTAGCGGTAATTGCAAAAGATTATAGGGTCTGCCGGGTAAAAATCCCTATTTTTTAAATCTGTCATTAAATTAATCGTTGTTAAATATATAACGATGATATTATTCAGTGCGAAATGACTTTTCGTATTCGAAATTAGCGACGAGTATCATATATGTCATTATGTCATTACTCATTAACAACTGGGGAACGAATCCTCTGCCGTAGGGAGTTTTGCAGCAGAGGTGTCGTAATCCTATTTAGGCTATTTTTATGATTTTAATTTCAAAATCTAACCTTATAGATTGTATTTTAATTTAATTCTCTACCTATCATACAAATTTAGTCCAAATCTGAACTTATTTGTTATTTTATCTTAATGGTCAAATATTTGATCATAATCTAAGCAACTTAAATTCGATTTAAAAAAGAAATGTTTGATCATTAAGATAAAATATCAAATAAGTTCGGATTTGGACGAAATTTGGAGGATAGGTAGAGAATTAAACTAAAATACAATCTATAAGATTAGATTTTGAAATCAAAGTCATAAAAATAACCTAAATAGGATTACAACATCTCTGCTGCAATCCTCCCTACAGCAGAGGATCCGTTTCCTAACAACTATCTACATAGCGACGCTTATTCGTTGCTATTTTTCAAACTTCTAATTAATCGTCACTAAATTTTGAACAAAAAAACTACGACGATTAGTTGATATCTTGAAAAATAGCAACGAATAAGCGTCGCTATGTGGACGGTTGCTAATGATATAGCGACAGATGTGATATTCGTTGCTAATTCGATGGCTAATTTAGTGACGGATTTTGAGAAAAGCGTTGATATAGCTCTTTTTTGTTGTAGTATTCAAAGAGTTTAATGGGGGCTTCTCCAACGAGGAGCCAACTTATTTACCATAACTTTTATTTTTCTTATATCTTAAGGTATTTTCTGAAAAACTGGGGTATTTAGATCACAATATGACACAATATTTTCAATCAATTTTTGATTCAATTAGAGACTCACATCCCATCTATCGAAACCTATCAAATTTTAACGATCTCGGAATAGCTGAAATCGATCTATTTTAGATGGATGGGTCACTATTGTCTGTTTCACACAAAATTTGAATGACAACATGTTGTGTAGTTGACTAAATCCCCATGTGTTTTCAGAAAATACCTTAAGAAATAAGAAAAATAAAGATTCGGGTACCAAGTTGGCTCTTCCCTTGAGGATAGCCCCATTAAACTCTTATTTAAACATTAATCATGATACTACAGATTCCAAGAACAAGAGGAATGTCACCTTGAAGTACTTTTTTTAACAAGCACACAACAAAACGCTAGCATGCCCTTGCCCTCATAAAAAAGAACACACGACTATTAAGGGAACATCTCGTCTCTAATGAGTCCAATAATTTTGTGAAAAAGGGATAAATATTACCCATGAGGACTTGTTTACCTCCGTATTGCACAAGCCTCATAGCGTGCAGTGTCATATGCCTCCCAATGTGAAGAGATGACAATGTGTTCTGACAGTTTTATGTTTTATGTGATTTTACGACGATTAATACTTTTTAGTTATAATTAACTTTTAATATACTTGACAGATTCACATTTAAGTTTGAAGTTTCGTGATTAATTATCATCACATTAACTATTTGATATATCGTACATGTATTTCATAATTATGTAAGGTGCTTACATATGTCTGCATAAATGTACCTCTTGAGGAATGCACGTGTGCGCACGTGTGTGTTTAATGGGATAGGGGAACCAACTTGGCTATCTCCACCCTTATTTTTTTTATTTCTTAAGGCATTTTCAAAATACACTCAGGGATTTAGAACACTATATGACACCATATTTTCTTCAAATCCCATTAAACCCAACACAGTCTCTCTCTCTCTCTGTGTGTGTGTGCGCGCGCGCGCGCGTGCGTGCGTGCGTGCGTGCGTGTGTGTGTGTGTGTGTGTGAGTGAGTCTGTGTGTACATGTGTGTGCGTGCATGTGGGCATGTATGTGCACGCATGTGCCTGGAGGCTAGCACAATCGGAGCCAACTTGGTTACCCCACCCTTATTTTTAAATTTCTTAAGGTATTTTCTAAAAATACTTGGGAGATTTTTATCACTATATGATATCATGTTCTTTTCAACCCTCATTAAACCCAATACATACAGATACAAAAGAGAAAGGGAGCCTACACTGGTGGGTGTAGGCCACTTCCTATACCTGACCTTTTTTTTCATTATTTTTGAATTTTTCAAATGAAACCTTGGGGGATTTAGATCATCATATTGTTAGACTTGTAAGCCCTTGATGATCCATTGATGCAATGAAAGTTATCATTTTATCATGTCCATCTGAAATAAATGATTATGAATGTACTTAATATTAAGGCCCCTTTGTACAACTAGGATTATGTACTGTGACCATATTGAATATCATGCAGTTGGGAGGACACAACTGACTTAACATGTGATACTCAATAAAGATCTCCAGTCTGAGAATGGGATGACTTCTTTCTCTGAAGACTGATTTCTGACTAACTTCTTGATATGGGTTCTCTGCATAGGAATTGTGATTTGGAGAGGTCGGAGTAGTCAAGTCAAAGAGTTAAGTTGATGAGTGAAGGCATGATTTTCGGTGCGCTAAAAATATGTTTTTATATGTCGTTGTCTACACACATGAAAACTGAGATATTCAGATAAAATTTATTCAACTAAAAGCCAATATATATATTAAAATATGTATATTACAAGTAGAGGATCGATCTACAGAGATTTAGATATTTTTACGTGCATATTTATTCTATTCACAAAGGCATTTTTGACTTTTTGACTCAATTCGGTACCTATTTTTACTTGTTTGGACCTTAAAATGTGTTAAAACCTTTATCACTAGATTTTAGAAATGATAAGGATCTCATAGGAGCTTTCTGAGAATTTTTCATATTTTTCTACTATTTTTGGTGATTTTTGGAAGTGTTAGGAACATAGGTATAATTTTCTAAGGAATCGGCAAATAAATAGAAAGTTAATAATTACAATTAAATAAAAGAGATTGGATAAGAAAGAAATTTGCAAAATAAAAAAATACTTAATGGTTAAATTGCAAAAAATAAGAAAATTATAAAAAGATCCTTCAGGGGTTGAAATGTAATTAAGAAGAACTTAAAGAAAATAAGTGCAAATGTCATATACTAAAATATTCAAAATTGAAGAAATTACTTAGAGTAATCAAAAGTTTACTAAAATTGCATTGAGGTCTAAAATGTTTAAAAAAATTGAATAAAAAGAAAATTACGAAGTGTTCCTTGGGACCCCTTCCTTCTTTGAGAAACAAATATTCTCTTTAATATGTAACCTTAAGTTGATTGAACTGTGTGTGAAGGTTGTAGGTCTTTTCAAGTTACAAGACAAGTATACCGTACAACCTTAAGCAAGTTACCAAGAGATTCACAAAATCTAAAGCGCTCTCTAAGTCTAGGCTTATTCTCATTTCACAGTAATTTGTCAACAAAAGGAGATGGGTGCAACTAGTAGAGAACTTGGATTTTATGGAGTTTTCCGTAGACCACTTTGATGTGTTGCTCTCTTTCTTTTTACAAAGCATAAACACGGGTCTCTTTGGCATTTTTTAAACTAGTCACGACATTGGTCTGCTGCTTGTCTTATTTGTTACAGATGGATTATTTGAGTAGATTTTTCTTTGGTAGATCTTTGCTTTGCATTTGCATTTTAAGAATAGGCATCCCTTATTTTGCCTTCTTTTTGATAGGATTATCTGGCATTGGATATCAAGAGTGTACATGTATAAAATATAACTTTCAGATACATGTACAAGGTAAGTTTATTGACAGACCCAAACTTATAGACAATAAGTTGTTCCTGAACTTAGATCATTGGATTTTGTTTACCCCAAGATTCAAAGTCACTCCCTTCCCTTGCTAGTGATTGCAACATTACCTTGTACAGGAAAACTAAGTTGAAATAATGTGTAAGGTGCATTATGTTAAAAAATAAATCAAGTGTAAAAGAGTGCTATAACTATCATGATGATCTATTTATGCACATATTTTGGTCACCATATAAGATTAGCAGAAGTCAAGGAATTAAGTCTAAATTAGATATGATGAACTTGAATTTTTAAACCTAATGAAGCACTATTAAATTATGTGGATTAAGGTCTTCTTGGTCTAAGTCAGAAATTTGTAAAAACTAGACCTCAAATCCTAAATAGTTAGGAGAGAACTAGGAACATATTTTTAGATTTTTGAAAAAAAAGATTTTTTGAAAAAAAAGAAGATTTTTGCAAATTTTTATAAAATTTTGGGTATATGCAAATTATTTTGGTAATTTTGTAAAATATGAAAAAATGATGCAAAGATTTTGAAATTTTTATGATATTTTTGAAAAAGTAATGCAATAAAAGAGAGGAATATTTTGGATTTTTTTAAAGCAATGTAAAATAAAATGGAATGCATGACAAAAGGATTTTTAAAAATGTGATAATATAAGAATGTCATGTACGAAATGCAATGCATCCCCCATTCTTAGCAAGAATCATGATCCCATGGTAATAGCAGAGTGGGAAAAATAGGACATCCGAAGAAAGAGAGTGCAAGATGTAATAAATGAATAATAGTTTTGTTGTTTTTTCAAGTGATTTTGCCTTTTTTGGTTTGTTTTATGGGGTTCCCTCATACTTATTCGAAACAGAAAGTAAGAAGAAAAAATGCAAGTACCTAAAAGATAACTATGGGAGATATCCCATGATGTTTGATGATTTTAAGCCCCCAACAGGGCTCTAGTATTAGGAATAATTCGTGAATCGAGTATGCATAGCAACCGCATTTAGAAAATCACGATGATGCACATAACTTGGCTCAATGGATAAGATAGCAACGTGGTTAACTTTACTAAACTTGTAATTGATCGATGGGAACATCGGCATGTGGATCGGGTGAATGATTGGTTCTGTTGGTATAATAAATGACATTGTCGACTCAAGTGAAGATGCAGGTAAAAGGGATGGAGTCAGTTTGGATAATAGTATCTCTAATTGGTAGGTGGGTTCAAGATAGTCCAAAGTTACAAAATTTGTGTTCATCACATAAAATTGATTATTGATTTAGCCAAAATTCATGGAGTCAAAAATGGTATCTCACACAAGGCGGAGACACCTGTCGCTGTGACGACTCACGATAAATCTTGGACTAAAATCAACAATTAACCCACACTACAGATCAACAATTAGAAATAAATGTGGAGTTAAAATTTATTTTTAACTCTGCACAAATGATGTAAAGGGAAAGTATGCAGAGAGTTCGAACACAGGGAGCAAACAGGGTATTCAAACAAATGTGCACAAGTGAATGTGAAGTGTCTACACTAAGCAAGCAAGCAAAGAAATTTTTGTGGGTTTTTAATTTTTAATTTTTTTGTCTTAATTTAATTTTTAATTTTGTATTTTGATTTTTAATTTTCTGATTTTTATAATTTTATATTTTATATATATTTTTTTATTTCTTTTTCAATATTGGAAAATAAGGACAATGTAATAAAAGACAAGATAAATTATTTATAAAAATGTGCAAAAATAACCAAAAATTCATAAATAAAATGTTTTTGATATTTTTAAGATTTGTTTATTGTTTTTATGATTTTTGGGTATTTTTCAAGGTGTTTTTGGTATTTTTAAATACTGAAATAAGGGCAAACAGTGAAATAAATGCTGGCTGTGAGTAGAATGGGAATTAAAATTAGCAAACAGCAACCAAAACTTTTCACACTAATTTTCAAATAAATATAATGAAATATAGAACAAACAGGAACTGAGTTTGTATTTTTCTAAGTTTTCTTTGATTTTATATATTTTTTTGAAGTTTTTAAGTATTTTCGAATTTTTAAGGTTTTTCTTTTGAGATTTTTAGTGATTTTTGGAATGACACTAAAATAGATTAAAACAGATAGTAGGGAATTTTTACGGAATTTTTCAAAACGTTTTTATAATTTTTATGTATTTTCTAATGCAAACAGAGAAATAAATGCATGTTTTTGATTTTTAATAAATATAAAATGCAATAAAAATGAAATACAAAAATATGGCGTAAAAGTGCAAGTGAACAGGAATCTATGATGATTTTTTTATAATTTTTGGGCTTTTAGAAATGCATGCAATAATGAAAGAAAACAAAGAGAAAATGCATACAGGCCAGGGTCATTGGTGTAAATAGCAAGAAATTTAGGGGCCTACGTGTAAAAACCCCAGAAAGATTGTAACTGAGCAAAATACTTGCTAGACTAAAGATTAATGGCAAAAATGTCAGGGATACGCTCGCAAAACTTCCAGGCCCACGTGTGTACGCACATGCAGCTGGAAGGGGTATATCTATAATTAAACAAACATACAGGGGCTTAACTGCAAAGTTTGCAAAACATTTTAAACGCAGATGAAAGCTTTAGTATTCAGTTTTAAATATAAAAACACCGAGGGTGTATCCGCAAAATACCCTCCGCTGGCGTAGATCAAACGGTCCCGTGCGCTTCAACTTATCCAGCCCTGCGTAGCCTGATATCGATTGGGCTTGGACGGCCTGGATTAGACACCCCTTGAAGATACGATGGTTGACGCGGGGGCGTGATCTAACGCTGGCTGCTTCTCGCCAAGAACGGGGGCCAATCTAACGGTTGGGAAGGTCGGACGATGAACTGGGAAGAGATCCGCCGAGGCTGAGGTCCTCCAGGCCAGATCGTCCTCTTCCGGCGGTCAATATAGCTCCAAAATGCCCCTGGTTGCTCCTGCAGGGCTGATCTCGATGCTGGGGGCTTCAAAAAGCGGTGGTGGCATCTGAGGTTCCTCCACGACGTCGGAGAAGACTGGAGGTCCCAGGTGCCTGCGGCGTGGGTGAAAATGTGCCCCCAGGTGTGCTCATTACTCCAGGTACCTGCAAGGGAGAGTGAAAGAGTCGGGGGCAAACTGCCCCGACGATCCGCAGCGAGGAGGTATGAACGTGGGGGATGGCGGAAATAGAACTCGCTGGAGCAAGCTCCGGTGAGGGGTCGCGTGGAGATTAAATGAGCGTGAGTCGCAAAAGAAAGGTGGAGAAGAATCTTGATCCTAAAGGGAATAAAGAAATGCGCAAGATTTAAAAGGAAACCAGACCTCGAAGGCTGATGTGCCCGAGGTTTAAACCTCGACGACCGAGTGGCCGGAGGTGGCTTGGAACGCAGCCCTAGGTGCTTCGCCGCACCTCGCCTGAGATGGGGGAGGATTCCCCTGTCACCGGAGACTGGCCCTCGACCCTCACCCGAAGGTTTTTGGCGCCCAAAGCTGGTTCAAAATCAAATGGGGGTTGAGAGTTTGGTTTTTGAACAATGACGAGGGGGCTCAAAGATCGAGGGTGAACGGGCTGCACCGTGATCCGTTGCCCGAGATAATCAGTAGGCGGGGTAGATGGATCATAGGGGCGCAGGTTTGCAGAAGGGTGCGACCCCAAAAGGTGAAAGGGTAGCACGCGAAAAACCCAAGAAAATGGGTGCTCGAACAGGTCCAGAGGGCAGAGACCTGGGGTCAAGGAGTTGACCCCCGGTCAACGAATGGCGTGGCCTGATTGGGCCACGTCATCCGCAAAAAGACAAATTTTAAATAAACTCTTGTAAATTAAATTAAAATTAGTAAATGATTTAATTAATTTTAGGTTATTTAATGAAAAATGTTTATTATTTTATATAGTATTTTATTCCGATTTTTAATTATTTTTATGAAGTATATTTTTACAAGTTACCTTTATACCCCTATATAGGTATATTATCTATATACTTTAGTATTTTATTTTTAATTTGTGATTTTAATTTTATTATTTTTATTTCTTATTTTATAAAATTATAAAATAGTTTTATATACACAAATATATTTTTATTTTATTTTTCTGATTTATTTTGTATATTTAATAAATTATAAGGGTATGTTATATAGGTATGAGTATAGGTATTATACCTGTATGATCTATACTTGTTGATTTTTATTTTGAGTTTTCTTTGTACTTTTATTCTGATTTTAATTCAAATAATTGTTATAAGTAATATTTATGAAATTATAAAATTATAAAAATATAAAAATAATGAATAAATAATAAATTGAATATTTTAATCTGTACAACTATACAAGGTGGGTCCAAAACTCAACTTTCAAACCGTAGCTCCGCCAAATGCGAAACCACCACCATTAAATAGATTATTTTATTCTATATACAATTAAAGGTGAATTTTCTATATTTGGAGTTGTCAGTTGTGAGATACGGGTCTGGGAAGTTGGGATTCTGGATTTTTATTCAGACCATAACTTTTTATCTGTACATTATTTTTCTATGAAATCAATTTTGTATTTTTCTTTATTGAATTAACTACAACTTTCATGTACAAAGTTTCTTTATTTGATGCACAAAAAGTGGAACCAAAAATAGGTCCCAAAATGAATAAAGAATGAATAGAATGTATAGGTAATTTATCTGAACTTCTGACCTTATCTCCCCCTACTTTATTCCTTGTCGACCTATTCATCAAGATGCCTAGGTCTCGGGGTTTCGGGTCATAAAATATTTACAATATTTTATTCTTTTTCTTTTCTTTATTTATTCTATAATTTTGGCTTTAATTACAGTATTTTATACACTAATGTGATGCACATGCATGAATGCTAAGATGCTTGATTTAAGGCTATTTACAGACATTTGCTAGGGTTTTTGATGCAAAAATGATAGAATAAAGATGATGAAATGTGGATTCATCAATTATCAGTGAAATCGTTCTCCTTGAACACAACAAATGATTCCTTGATATTTCTCTCACAGTATCAAAATTGTCTACCTCGATGGACTCTTTGGTGTCACAAAGCTTAGAGGTTTGATCATTTCTTTGAATTATTGTTGGGAAATGTGTGTTAATTTGAAAGTCCAAGGAGGGGAGGGTAGGTTCATGTATACTCGGATTAAACAACGCTCATGCTCATTGTCAATATGTGGATCATCTATATCATTCGAAGCAATTGTTTCTTTTTCTGGTGCTTCAATTTCGATCGATCAAGAAGATGGTTGATGTTACGACAAATCAATGTGGAAGTTGGCCGTTAATCCTCGATTTTCTTGAGGTTCTGTTAATTTTCAACCAAAAATTATCAATAGACAACAAGTCATCTTGACTGAATTTCGAGGTAATAGCAGGGGATGCACTTTGACAGTGAAAGGCCAAACAAGATTGGACATCTTCACTAGAGGTCATGGGATTGGAGTGGGAAATTATGCGATCATCAATGAAGGAGTCATCAGGAAGGAATTTTGAAATATGGTCGTGGGCGAATGGGAGAACACGTGGTGGCAACTCAATATCAAGCTTCTTCTCTTGCTCAAAATTATTGTCATGATTGTAATCAAATTCAATTTCATTATCGTATTCATCATTATGTCCATCATCATTGTCATGTTCCTCCTCAGATCCAGTTTTGTTGTTATCCTTGAATTCATTATCCTATTCAACTTCAGTTTCATTATCAAAATCATCCTCAAAATCAAATTTAATGTCTTCTTTAGGATCATAACATGACCTCTATATTAATAAATCGATGCTTGATTCAGACAATATAATTACAATAGGACACAATAGAGATGAGGAAAGTAGTGGGGTTTCACAAAAATCACAAGAATCAAATTCTTTGTAAGTTGATTCCTCATTTATCTCATCTTCCATTTCAGCCTCAAGGTTAACCTCGTGATCAACAATTATTTAATGCCACGTAGGATCATCATCTAAACTTTCATTAATGAAACTATTGTTCATGGTCAAAGGTTCATGTTCGACCCATTGTTCAATAGTAATCTTCAATAAAATCGGGTCTGAACATTGTGGCAAAGGTACCATCTGGCTTACACAAAAAATCATTTAGCTCAGAACCATGTCAAGCCAAAGGCTGGAAGAATTGATATCCTAATTTATTCATCAAAAATTTTCATTAAGATCCTCAATTTGGTATGGTTCTCTTCCAACAATTTGTGTTTTTGCTACGCCATTATCTTTCTCATCAAAAATCTCCGCATATTATCCTCAAAAGTTTTCCTCATACTCAGGTGGATATGTAATTGTATTTTCCAATTCATCCCAAGCTGAGCCAAGTTCGAGAATTCCATGATAAAAAATTATGCATATTCTCAACCTTTGTATCTAAAACCATGAGTGGATTAACAAATAGATGTTCATGGATTTCAGTGGATTGACGAATATTCTCCTCATATATTCATTCAATATTCATCTCAAAGTTTTTCATTGAATTCAATAGGTTATTGCACCCCTTCTCCACCCCCGACCTCTTGCCAACCAAGTTGACGAGACAATCTTTGATGGGAGGGGATGAAATAAGTTAATGATGTAGACCCATACCAAGATTCGGATTGGTCATACATCCTTGAGTGGTTAATTATATACCATTTGTATTTTTAATTCCCAGGTGTTTTAATTGATTTTTTTATAATAATGTATATATAAATAATATATAATATATATAATAAAGATATATAGGCATATATGCAAAATAAAGAAAACTTGACCTTTGTTGAAAGCTTGAAATATTACACAAAGTCAAAATGTTCAAATAGTATATTTCTATGCTTTTTATATTTTTCTTTATTTAATATGCAATGCCACAGAAGTATTACATTTAATATGCAATTTCGGTACCAAAATAAAATAGAGGAACCCGAGAGGGCTTCCTTGCAAAATACACATGGACTCACATGGAGATCCATGTGAGGTGACTTGACATGGACCAAAGTGCAAGTCAATAAAGTCTAAGGTCCTAAATGTAAATATTACAATTTATATTACACTTCCTAGGAAAATTTTAAATACTAAATCAAAAAATCAAAAGGTGGGAGGGTGCAGTTGCAAAGTACCAAAAATCTTGCATGTTGATCAGATTCAATCACTTAAACTTTAGATGTCCAAGATGTGTTGATGATGCTTCGCTGATGGATGGGTAAGATCAGATCCTCGGATGGATCCAAGGGCCCTAAGGTTTCTTCATACAACAATCGGTTTCTAATCTGAAGCGCATCACTTCATCCAACGGTTGTTGTACCTAACAAAGAACATGGAAGAACAAGGTGTCTTCCCTGTTTCGATATGTCAAATATCTCCCGACTCAACCCTCCTTCCTTGAGGTTGAAGGTTGGGATTTGCTCCTTGAGGTCTCGTTGAGTTGTTGGAACCGTCAAACAAGTCCAAGCCTCGTTGAGAGAGGCATGAAGCTTCAAGCTTCAAGCGACTCTTAGAAACTACAGGTCCGAGTCCAATTGACCCCCAAATGAGTCCTCCAATATCTACAGCCTGCACAATCATATGTATGTCTCGAGGGAAAAGGCTCTCGATCGCAGAAGGAGTGAAATGGATGTGCAATGGACTAAAATGGATTGATCTAAGTTGAAGATGGTGGAGGCCTCGATTCATGCAGAATCAAATGGAGAAATGATGGGATTAGCGGCAGAAATGTTGACATAAGGAAATGGGAGTGAAATGAGGGGGGAGAACAGAGGGTTCGGACAGTAAACAAGAGAATGGATCTCAAGATCTCCAAAAATGGATTTTTAGGATTTTCTCAGTTTTTAGACGAAATCAAACTGAACTAACAAATGTCCTACATTAAGGATATGAAAGCGGATATAAAAGAGTAAGAAAAGGGCCTCACTTGTCTAGCAATCGAGGAGGCATGACTACATGGCAGATCTCGCCGGTGATGGGTTGAATCGCCTCAACTAGACCTTCTCCTCGCCTGAAGATTGGTGAATTCTCTTCCTGTTAGGAAGAGATCACACTTGGGAATGATCTCAGGGGTTTATGATGTATAATGAGGGATTAAACTTCAAATGCAGTTCAAAGGAGAGATTAAATAGAGAAGGAGAGAGGGGATCTTGCAAAGAAGAGTTTGCACCAATCGATGAAGTTTGATTCGATCTTTAGCTTGGATGTGATATAGGGACATCAGATCAACAAGTTTCGTCAAAATACCAAGCCATATGATGAGTGGATTAAGCGGGAAAATGACAGAAATTAGGGGTATGACTGGAGCAAGGTGCGAGAAGAAGAGAGAGGGGTGTTGACATGGAGTTAACAGTCGGGAGGTCCTCATTGGTCCACATCGGACCGAATGAGGATAAAATAGGGAAAAAGAATGAATAAATGAGAATAAATTAGAAAATGAATTATTTAAATAATAGTTAAAATATAAAAAAATATTCACTATTTTATGTACTATTTTTATATGATTTTTAATTGTTTTTACAACCTTATTAATTAGATGTTTATTTTTATAAACATACTTATAAGTATATTTAACAATGTTATAAGTATTTTAATTATATTTTATATTTTTTTATTTTATTATTATATGTACATATTATAGGCATTTATAACTTGTTTAAATACATATTTACATATATTTAATTTTTTTTGTGAGTTTATTTACACACTTAAATAAACAAGGGTATGTATAATATTATTATAGTTTACCTAAATGATATATACATTATTTATATTAATGCATTTGTTTATTTTGTATTTGTATTTTTAATATGTTTCAAATAATATTTACAAGTATATAAAAATATAATAAACGTGAAAATATAAAGAATGAATACAATTGATTAAATATACATGTATATAGGACAATGGGCCTCCAAAAAGCTGATTTTTGCATTTTAAATCCATTTTTAATGAAAATACTTTCATTATATAAATAATTAAATTTTATAGACAATAAAAGTGAGTTTTATAAATTTGAATTCATATGGAGCGGATATTGATCAGTGAAGTTTTGTTTAAGACTTTTCCTCTATGTGTCTCAAGTGCATTATATATTATTTTTATATGTATTTATTTTTATCTTTTTATTTGTATTTTTATGCACAAGTTTCATGTTGAGGGTTTTATTATTTGAGGTGTATATATAGGATAATAAAATAGGGTAAACATGACTATTTATAAATTTAAATAATTGGGGTTTCAGGTGTATTTATTGTACAATTAATTGGCCATATCTCCTTTTATTTTATTCATGGTCGACCAAGTCAATATTGACATGGTCTAGGTTTTTAGAGTCATTCGATGTCTATGAAATTTCATTCTTTTTCTTTTCTTTCCTTTATTAGAATTAAACACATATATTTATACAGTATTTACAAATCACTTGTTGAATTTATTTTGTAAAAATTAATGCTATTTACATGCATTTAACTAGAGATTTAAGGTCAACATGAAATAATAAAGGTGATCAAATGGAGATTCATCACAACCCAAACAATCACTTTGGTTGTTCTCAAGTTCGGTTTGAAGTATAGAAACCATCTAACAATTTCCAAACACACATTCACACTAATTTTAAAAAAGGAAAAACCTTCTAATGTAAGATGAGACAGGAAAGCTGCATCAAAGCACCTTCAAACCCAAAAACATTGTACAACTAGACCTCTTCTATGATGAGGAGGGCCCATCATCTCAACGTAGGGGAAGCTCTCTTTCAAAAGTTGATCAGACTAATATATATATATATATATGTATGTATGTATGTATATATATATGTGGGTTATTGTCTTGAATTGTACAAAAACTATAAGATGGAATAATAATAATAAAACTAATGTGTAATATTGAAAATTTTGAATTTATTATATCATTCGATGTTAAATATATCAACTCAAATATTATGTATTGTAATTTGTAACACTACAATAAAAATAGGCTTAGGACCATGAATGATTTGATATTGGTTGTCTTATCTTTTGTAGCTAAAGTATGACAATGAATATTATCTATTACTTGACTCTTTAAATTCAAACGAATATCGTATTCTTTGTTATATCTTTTAGCAATGAATCATAAAACAATAATTATTCGTTGAATTTTTTCTGTTAATCATTGTTAAATTTAGTAATAAGTGATACATGTTTTAATGAATAATTCGATGATAACTTGTCATTGCATCAACAGTGAATATGATTGACATTGTTAATTACAAGAATACAAGGTAATTTAATAACGAATAATATTCATTATTATTTCTTTAATATCAAAAGATATGACAATAAATATCAAACTATTCTGTCTTGTTTCAATTTTGTTGAAGTGTAAAATAGTCATAGATTTTTCAAATTTGCAACAAATAAGGGTTCATGTAAAAACAAGTATCTATTGATGTTTTTGCTCAAATTATGTATTGAGGATTGCTAATTTAGCAATGATTAGAAGAATTTTTTGAAAAAATAATCAAGTAACTTTTATTAATGTGAATTTTAAGAATAAAAATAATTTTGTAATGAATAATATTCGTTATTTTATATTTAGCATCGAAAAATAACAATGAATTTTGAAAGTATTCAATCCCGCAACTTAAATTTCATTGTAGTGCATGATGGGCATATGATTTGTATTTTACTTTTGGAGCTTTTCTAAGAATATTTTGGTGTGGATATCATGATCTATAAGCACCTCTAACCGATTCCCTTTTCAATATGCAATTCCCTTTAAAATGGTAAAAAAGAAAATTAATTAGAAGTGATAGGAAATTGTATAGTAGTCACAAATAACAAAAATTTTGTTTTTCCAACTCGTGACCAACAAAAGACAAAAAAATATTTTCGTAAACAATTTGGATCACTACTGCAAACAGACAACGCTATACATCGGCCTAAGAATAATAATAATGGAGAACCAACAATGAACAAATCACTAAACAAACATGTTAGAGACATTTAACAAAATATACATCCAACTGCAAATATAAAAGAGGAAAATTAAGATAATAACAAAAAAATAAAGTGCATATGATCATTGTCCTTTTTATTAGATAATAATACATGAGTGGTACCCTATGTCGTGCTAGAAAATGATGCAATATTCGAAGTCCACAATCTAGAGTAGTAAAGGAGTAGTAACGGAAATAAGAGTGAGCACTGGTGATTAGTCAATTAAAATGATGAGGGGGGCGTAGTAGAGAAAGAACGAGATGCCATCCGCAGAGATTTGAGAAAGGAAGACACAAGATTGGGGATAGTTAGAAAATTTCCTCGAAATCGGGGTGGGACACGTGCCCTACTTGCGCTGCATCGACACAACTAAATCTGAAAATTCAAACAGTTATCATTTTTGTTTTATAATTGTGTTGATATTCTCATTGCTTATAGGATAGATATGATCAGGATATGTGTGTGTATCACAGTGACTGTTTTAATATAAGATCGAAACGTTGAACAGCTCCAATTCCATAGTATAGAATTTCTCCAAAATAGCTAAATTTAAATGGGTTCCATCGAATCTTTGTGCGTACAATAATACATGCCATGGTGGAGCCAGATGGTGATTTCATTTTGAAATTATATGGACGACTTGAATACACACATCCGTATACGTATATGCAGTCCAAAATGACGGCTCTCATATGGCTTTCAGTATGGCGGCTATGATGTGCCTTCCACCTTCACGAAAAATATTAGGGTTTTATATTTCTCCCAAAGAAAATGATGTCCTTGATTGTAACTTGCGTATGTGCTTCTTCTTCTTCTTGCCTACCTTATACCCTAAACTTTAAAGAACGTTTGAAGATGCTGATATGTGTGTGGGAACTTCAGATGAGACGGTCTCACCACTTTTGTGGAACCTTCCATCTCATCCATTTAATTCAAATCACACGGTTGTGATAAACGACACATTAATTGCATTATTTTAATGGTAAAAAATTTATTTTGGTTATTTGTCACATTCTAAAAATAGTATGTGACAACCTATAAATATATAACCCTAATTATGATGGCATGCGCTGCATGTGGAGGCCGACCCCCCATCCGATGGTGGTGCACAATTAGGGCGATGGTGGTTCTTTCCATTGGCATGTGGCGCACAAGGATGGAGAAGGTATGTGATGACACCATGGATCTAGATCTTGTTTCTTCTCAAACTTGTTTTAATTTGTAGGCTCGGAGGAGAAAATATGAGGAGGGGTTCGGTGCTCCATGCATCCTCCTCCATGCAATACCTCTCGACTGCAGAGGAGGGGTTCGACGATGCTAGCTTACTCCTCCACGAAACACCTCTCGACCGTGGAGGAGGAGGCATGAAGGAGGAAGGCACACAGGATGGGGCACGATGGAGGAGAGGTGTGGGCAGAGCAGGGGCCCATTAGATTTTTTTACAAATCTTATGTTTTTGTCATTGACTCGGATTTACATTATTATATAATAATTTTACTCAATTGACATTCAAATTTACATAGTTATTTACCTTTTTTACAAATCTCATTGTCATTTCTTTATTTTGCAGAGCTCGAAAATATGTGTGGCAATTGAATAATAATGCAATGGAAAACATGCTTGAATTTTACAAAAGACTGTGATACAATTACAAATATTCATGCAATTTTTACAAACCGTTAAAATCTATTTACAAAAACACATAAAAAAATTGTGAGGTTACATGGATATACTAACAAAAAGAGCTTGAACTTTACAGAAGATCAAACAAATTTTACAAAAATGATATACTAATCAATTAATGAAAAACATTTAATCATAATTTAAAAATATTATTAATAAAATTACAAAGAGAAAATACATTTTCAAAAAACTCGTTGAACTTTACAAAGATATGGTTGAACCCAATTCGTTCAAAGCAAAATTGGAAATATACTAAATACATGTATTAGTGAAAAATACCAAATTCTGATTAACTAAAAATGGTAATTCAAATCAATTAAATGATATTTGAATTTACAAAAAATGATTTGACATAAATATCCTTTTGGATTTTTTTGATGCAACCGTCAGATCGAGATCCGATAAATCTGATTGATGGCTCACCACAATATTGGTGAGACCCCACCTCATTTGAAAGGGTCTCATAGATGGATGGATGTATGTATGTATGTATGTATGTATGTATGTATGTATGTATGTATGTATGTATGTATGTATGTATGTATGTATGTATGTATGTATGTATGTATGTATGTATGTATGTCGTCATAGCTCGTCGGAGGATTCAGACTGAGTCTACGGTTACACACTGTCAGAAGAAGTTCAACCAGTCAACCCCAACTAAGAAGGTGGTCTGCCTTAGCCTGGTCGATCCACCTTTCATCATATATTGCTTGTCTACCCCCTATAATATAATGCTGCCATTTCTTGCATTCATTCTCCGCGAAAGTTCACAATCTTCTCTGTATGTGTGTGTGTGTGAAAAGATCCTACACTTGGGGGTGTAGGTAATTAGATCACTATATATCACCATGATGTTATTCCAAAATCAACTTAATTCAAGACTTCTATCATCTCCATCAAGACTACCAAATTTTAACGACCTTAGAATTGTTGAAATAATCCTATTCTAGATGAACGTGTTAGGAATATTTGTTTTGCATGAAACTTGAAACACATATTCCCCTCAATATATTAAGAAAATCCCCCTAAGATTTCCTTCGAAAAAATCCGAAAATAATGAGAAAAAGGTCGGTTGTAGGTAATTACCTACACCCCCGGGTGTAGGCTTCCAGCTCGATATATATATATATATATATATATATATATATATATATATATAGGATTTCTTTCAAATAGGACGCAGTCCTTCCTAAGCTAAGGAAGGCCAACCCCTTTTTTGTATAATACAGGATGACTTTAGTATAATACATATACAGTTTTGTATTAAAATGTGCAGTTTTAATGTTTGTATTATAATGCGCAGTTTTGTATGCGGCTTTGTATTTATAACGTGCGCCTATAATACAAACTATATACGTATTCTACTAAAGTGCCCTGTTTTATACAAAAAAGGACGGCCTTCCTTAACTCAGGAAGGACTGCATCCTATTTGAAAGGCCCCCTATATATATATATATATATATATAGGGGGGCCTTTCAAATGAGACATGGTCCTTCCATCCCTATGGAAGGCCAACGATCTAGGCCATCGGATTAAAATCCAACGACATCATCAATTTTGTTGCCCAAAAGGGCATTTTGGTCATCAAATTTTGCATTAATTATGTATGCTAATTAATATTCCGAAATACTAAATTTAGCTAGTTTTATTTTTGGTATTTTTTGCAATACCATATTTAAAAAATATATAGTTTTGTGCTGGGCAATATTATCCAGGGCATATGTTTGTATCCTCACGTATTTTTTTGTAGAATTCAAGATTCCTTTTGTAACGACTGTATATTTTTTGTAGAATCCGTTGTTTATTCAAAAAGACATCCGCTATTTGTAAATTTTGCATGGTTCTTTGTAAAATACAATTCATGTTAGTAATCAATGTGTGGTTCTTTGTAACGATTGTATGTTTTTTGTATAATAATATTTGAATAGCTTTTTGTAAAAATTGGGGTAGTCATTCATGCTTAATTGATGCGAATATACTAACTAAATTTGTATAATGCACATTTAAAATGTATAATGCACATCGAAAATGTGTAATGCACATCAAATATACAAGATATGTAAAAATTTTAATTTTCATTCGCTACCAATTGATTTGTACAAATACATCACAAATATGTATAATACATATAAAAAATGTATAATACACATTAATATTGCATAATAGACATCAATATTGTATCGAACTGAGAATCATTCTTCATCCAGGACTGGTTGCAGCAACATGATACACACGCCATCATTGTCGTTGCCTGCTATTCCTGAAGATCGATCCATCACCGCTCGAGGAGCATCGCAACTTTGACCTTGTCGTCGATCACCGAAGGGCATGTGTCGCCCCCTCCTTGGATATCGCTGCCATAATAATATTCAGACGTCAAGACAAAAAAAAGAGAGATTTATCAACACAGACCGTCTCCGTCGTGGGAGATGTAGCCGTGGGAGATGATGAGGCGAACGAGGACGGAACCGATGAAGCCGCTGCCGTCGGTCACTACTCCCCTTTGGCAGATCGTTCGGGTCCAAATCTTTAATAACACGTATATGAAAAATCTAAAACAAGTAGCACAGAGGCAGGGACCAAGGTGAGACAGAGAAGAACACGTGCAACAACACCTAAAAATCGAACCACATCCTGAAAATAACATCGGATTCAACTTTGATTAGAACACGAAGCGCATATTAAGCAAAGGTATGGAGGAGTTGAACCTACGAGGAGAACATGAAGCATGAATCGAATCTTGCCATTAAACAAAAAGAACGGCCTCCATAAACGAGAAGAATATAGTAGAACTATAGAGGATTTGTGACGTGAATGGCAAATTAGGAGAGAGGGGAAACATTAATGATAATTATGAGAGAGTAATTAATGGGAAGATATTTTAGATGGTTGCATACTATATTTAGATGATGGATAATGACTAAAATAGGTTTTTTGTTAATTAAATAATACTATTAACATACTTTTTTAATAACCGTCTGATTAATTACGAATGGATGGGATCGTTGGCCTTCCTTTGAAATAGAAGGATCACATCTCATTTGAAAGATATCCTATATATATATATCTGAGATCAGCGAAAGAGGCTAGACTCGTCGGGGGGAAAGAGAGAAATTCCCACGCTCCTTCTTTGATCATGGTCATCAGATCCTACTCGATTCAAAGGCTTCCCGTTCTCAGTCCATTACTGAGAGAAGAGGTTTGCTTATTGAAGAAGGTGAAGCAACAAGGGAGAGAGTCAGACCTTTCCCAAGCAAGCTAGGTGCGAGAGAATGGGGGTTCCACGAAGAGTCTGGAGTCCCAGGGCCAGGGAAGGGTACTATATATTTGGGGCAGTCAGAAAGCATAGAATCGGTGGTTGAAAGAGGCCCTATTCCACTGAAGCACCAGCTTTCTTAGCTTCTAGTCAGCTTTCACCTTGACCTGCTTGTTTTCTAGTAGCTTCCTCGATGCCAGTCAAAAAGCAAATTCATTTGCAGTCTCACAAGGTCATATATCCGGAACTACAGAGGAAGACCAGAACCACACGAAAACCCAATCATCGTCTGTTTTGGGATCAAGGAAGACAGAGAAGCTTCTCTCTGACCTTGTATCTTAGATCTATTCAGCTTTTCAGCTCTTCATCGAAATCAATGGGAGAGTAAACGAGTAGGAAAGGTAAATTGCTGAGATTGACTTCACGATAGTACGAAATGCGCCCGAATTCGAGAACAAATAGCGTGATTAGGAGTAATATAGGTCTTTTCATGTCCTTTCCGCTCTTAAATCTTCTTCTACCGCGCTCGATTCACTTAATGACGATCGGAAGCTCCCTGGGAACATACAGATTTATACGACCCGCTTCTTCCACGAGCTAAAGAGGCTTTTGTTATTTCACGCATCTCAAAGCAGGGGATATAGCGGATCTGTCCTTTCAGTGAGAGTACGGGAAGGTGTGGATCTCGACGAGGATTTCTCGACGCTAGCTATGTTTAGCTTCTAGGCTTGCTTCCCGCATGGTTTTAGGTGAGCTCGAAGGCTCATATCCATTTCTCTGGCTAGTTGGAGTTCTCCTAATTGTCAGGATGGAGCCGTCAGCAGTGATAAGGTGGTCCTCTCCTTGCGGCATAGTCAGAAAAAAACCTATTGCTAGATTTGACTAGGATTGGATTTGACTCCTCGCTATTGGGGAAGGAGGGATTTCGTTTCACATCAAGAAAGATGGATTTTTTACGTTGATGACCGAATACTGACCACTCGGGTATAAGGTGCTAAATGGTCGTTGCGACCCAAGCGATCAGGATCGATCAATCAAGAAAAATAGACCACCAATATCAAATAAAATCAACTAAAGATCAATAGCGGTCTTGCTATTAGTTTAACCTGGTATAGCGACCAGGGTCGAACACAAGGAGCACGAATTGGCCTTGCGGCCTACGAAGTAGACAAAAAGAATAAAAGAGAAGAAAATAGTATTTTTTGGTGGTTTTTAGGGTTTTTATTTTATTTTTTTTTGATTTTGAATTAATTAAGAAACTAAAGAAAGCAAGTACACTAGGCAATTCAACAATTTATTTAATGTATCAAAATTCAAGCAAAAATTCCAGAAAAATATTTTTGTGTGTTTTAGAATTTTTACTGTTTTTAGTGAATTTTTGGGATTTTTCTAATGTTTATTTAATTTTCTAAAAATGAAACAAGGTCAGAAATGGTAGGTACTGCCCAGCCGAGCTTAAGGGACCTAGATAAAATATCTAAGAGTCCCCAATAAGCTTGGAGGTATTTTTCCTGTATAGAGAAGAAAACAAGGAAAATTTGAGCACCTAAATTATTATTTTTGGGTTTTTAATTTATTTATTAGAATTTTTATAAGATTTTAAGTGTTTTTTAATTTTTAGGTGTTTTAGGTAATGAAAAATAGCCAAAATTGGCTAGAAAATCAAGCACAACAAAACAAACAGTAAGTAATTTTTTGTAACAGTAAAGAAAATACATGTTTTTGAATTTTAAAAATATCAAACAGTGTTTAAAATATCTCCAAAATTTATAGAACATTTTACATCATGGCAGGAGCCATGTGTCCAATTTTCATCAAATTTGGAGTTGATTTGCTATTGTATTAAAATCAAACACAAGATCACAGTACATAGGGACCCAAATGCAATTACCAAGAGTCCTGGGGGGGTCCGGTGCAAAATACCCAGGTAAACACGCACGTAGCGCGTGCCTGGGGCACTTAGGGACCTAAATGTGATAAAAACTAAGTCCTAGGACCTTTTGGTAACAGGTACCAAAAGTCCAAGGGCTAGTCTGCAAATAACCCAAGAATAAACGCACATGCACAATTACTCTACGCACAAGGGTATAAATGCAAATACTCAAAAGTTTTCATTCAATCCATAACATCTCAAAACTACAAGGTATTAAATGCAAAAAGCCCAGAAAACCACGTGTCGAAGCACGTGCTACACCATACACAGGGGCATATAAGCAAAGAAAGTAAAGTGCAGGGTCCTCTATGCAATTGTTCCAGAAACTAAAGAACTACACTATATATTTACAGGACTAAATGTGAAATAAAAGAAACAGGAGGGCCTAAGGGTAATTTACCCTTTATTAAGGCGAACCGCTGGATGGTTGCCACGTGGGGAATCGAATGGTCTGGATCGGGTGGCACTCCAACGCTGAGCTTCTCAGGAGAATCCAACGATCAGGGCCTCGCCACGTGTAGATCTGACGGTGACGGTGCGTCGCGGCTAAGCCTCGCTGGACCGACGGCTGGGATCAGTCCTCCACTGATCTGAAGCTATCTGCAGCTCCGCGAATGAACGGTCAGGATGTGATCTGGAGCTCTGAGGCTGATCTGACGGTTGCTGGAGGTCTTCGAAGAACAGGTGGCTGACGAACTTCGTCGGCCCAATACGCTCGCTCCGAGCCTCCTCGCGGGGTTCTGATGGTCGGAGAAGGGTCGGCGTGGGCCTCCGCGTCAGATGGGGGTCTTCGATGACCCAACCGAGATCTGGTGGCCTCCGGCGAGGTCGGCGGAGGGGAAGCTGCTGGACTTGAGTCAAAGGACCTCAGATGGGCATCGATGTACCTGCAAAATGGGTCCAGAAGACTCGCGGGTCGAGGGCAAAGTGCCTCGACCCTGTTAGGTGTGGTGAAGGTGATCGGGGGGTCGGAGTGGGCGAGCTCCGGTGAAGGTGTGGACGGAGGAGCTCGAGCCCCAGCTCCTGTGCGAGCTGGGTTGAATGGGAGTATGGAGAACGTGCGCGGGAGGAAGGCGGAGATGACGATGGATCCTGATGATCGAATGGAGTAGCGGGATGGTCGGAATCAGATAGAGACGATGGCGGAGCAAATTGGGGGAAACATGAAATTGGCGAAAAAGAAAAGGAACTACAGCTACCTGGGTGGTCGAGTCGACTGGGAAGAAGCTTGCGCAGCTTCTGGTCCTCGCCTCAAGGAGCGCCGATCTCCGAGGCTCGAGCTCCGGCTCTGGGCGGAGCACGGCGGTGTGTCTCGCCGGATCAGTGGTATCCGGTCCCTCTCCTCACTTCGACAGCACGGGGAGCGAGCTGTCACTCTCACTCGCGCACTGGAGCTCACTGAGGGGTGGAGCGAATGGCCAAAGATGGGAATGAAGGTGGCGGATCTAGGGCTATATACGGTGGAGGGTCCGGAAAGATGAGCGCGGGTAGGGCAATGGAGTGCGCGGATCCCGAGACGGATGTGCCGGCGAGGGTGCCGGATCTGACGTGATCAAAACGGACCCGGGGTTTGGGGGTAGGATGATCGGGTTTGGACACGGAAAAATCGAGAAATCGGGTCGGGTGTCAAAACCCGTGGGAAGTGGTCCTGGGGGGGCAGTTGACCGGGCGGTCAACGATCCCCTGGACCAATGGGTAGCTGCCACCTGGAAATTATTTGGAAATTAGATTAAAAATAGCAAATGGCTTATTTAATTAAAACTCAAAACATGAAATATTTTTGTTTTAATATTTTCTATTTTTTAGTGATTTTTAATTAATTTTTCAAAGTAAAAATAAGGTATTTACATAGTAGGGTTATATATAGGTATATATACAATATATAGATTTTTAATTTTGATTTTTAATTTGTTATTTTTATACAATTTTATTCCCATTTTATATTTTATTTATTTATATCATAAAATTAGGAATAAGAAGATATTTTTATTTTATTTTTATTATTTACATACATAGGTGAAATAAATAGATATGTACATATATATACATGGTATATTTACAAAGTATTTTTGGATTTTTAATTTTTGTTATTTTTATTTTGTTTTTTTTAATTGTTTTATTTTATTTATTTACACCATATCATATAGAATATTTACAAAATTTTTGGAAATTAATTTTATTTATTTATAAAGCTAAATAAATAGGGATGAGTGGACTATATACAAGGTGACTATGTACATGAGTGATGTTTTTGTTTTCTTTTTAATTTTTCTATTTTTATCTTGTTTTTATATTTAAATATATACAAATATTTACAAACCTCTTTTAATCTATTTTTGGGAGGAAAATATTTTTATTTTATTTACATAAATATCTACACACATGAGTCCCTATCTCCCCCTACTTTGGTTTTTAGGCCCATGCTGAGCCCTCCCTTGGGTTAGGTTGCTCAATATTTATTCTAAATATTTCCCTCTTTTTCTTTTGGGATATTTACCCAGTAGACCCTGAAATCTTTCGAAATTACCTCTACGACCTTTGAAACATCATAATTCCTCCCACGACCCCGTAATCTTGTTAACCCTTACCCTACAGACCCTATGGTTAACTCCCGTTCATTTACCCGTTAAAATTAACCCGATTCTGTTATGTTCATTTATATTATACCCAATTTGTTTATCAAATTTACATTTAATGCCACTCATCATCACATCCCAAAGGAGTTGATCCCCTCCCCCGCTAGCGCCACCCCCCCCCCCCCCGCGAACAGCTCCTCCATCGTTCTCCCCTCCGGTCGATGAACAGCTCTCCGCCGACGAGCCCCGTGCCCAGCACCCTCCCCTCTCCCCGGCGCGCCACTGCACCCCCACCCCCTCCGGCCGATGAACAGGTCTGAGGTGTGCGTCGACAAGATCTTGGCCGATGGCAGTGATGTGGATCTTGATGCTGAGTTGTTTATCCAGGTGCAGCAGTTCAACCCATCGGCGCTCGGTTGGAGAAGGGTGTGGTACCGCAGAGGGGTCCTGGACATTGAGGTAACGACTGCCGGAGTTGGAAGCGCCTGTTGGGAGTGGGGTTCTGATGTTCTTGAGCGCAGCAAATCATAGGAGGAGGTGGTGAATCATGGGCTCTTGGGCCGGTCAGCCGACATGAGCTCCGGCCAATGCGATGAAGGTTCTCAGGACGTTTCGATTTCGACGCCTCGAGTCCCGCAAAAGGTGGCGAAAGTTTCGCCTCCAAAGGAACTGCACCATTCGTCGGGGAAATTACCATTAATTGAGGAACCGTGTGTTACCTCCTCTCACGGGATTAAGCAGAAGGTGGGGGTTCGAATGCATACGAGCTCTTCGTCGGTTCGGGTCACGGATCCGAGCACTTATTTGATTGTGATGCAGTGCTCGGTATGCACAGGCTCTTCGTTTCAAGGCAAAGGAAGCTCTTCAAGAAGCATAACTTCGATATTGATAGGTACACAGAGTTGCAGAAACAGTGCAATAATCCTCTGGACGATGACGCCAAAGGCACGAAACTGAGTGCTTTACTCGGAGACTGACGACTGCTTCTCGCGCCGCTGCACCCCACCCCCTCCGCCCCCACCGCCCAGATCGACCCCCCTCCCCGGCGCGCCGCTGCACCCTCCCCCCTCCCCGGCGCGCTGCTGCAACCCACCCCCACCGCCCAGATCGACCCCCCTCCCGCCGCTGCACCCTCCCCCCTCCCCGGCGCACCGCTGCACCCCACCCCCTCCGCCCCCACCGCCCAGATCGACCCCCCTCCCGCCGCTGCACCCTCCCCCCTCCCCGGCGCGCCGCTGCACCCAAGCCAACGAACTGCTCCCAGGTCGAGAAATGCCCTCGACGTTGCTGTGTTTTCAGGTTCTGTCTCAGTGGTGGATTGGGGAAGGGAAGATGAAGAAGATGATAGAAGAAGGAACATGAGAGAAAAAATCCAACCGTTAGATTTTATATGGTTTGATTAACTCAGTTTTAACCTACCCGAGTTAACTCAAGATGTGTCAATTTAACGGCATGGTTCGTGGGGTAAGACGGAGCAAGATTACGGGGTCGTGGGAGGAATTATGATGTTTCAAAGGTCGTAGAGGTAATTTCGAAAGATTTCAGGGTCTGCTGGGTAAATATCCCTTTTCTTTTTACTCTTTATTCTTTTATTTTTGCACAAAAACATGCTAATTATTAAACTTTATACAATGCATGCTTTTGATAATTATTTGCATTTACATGAATATACATGCATTTGCAAAGGTTTTTGTAGCTAAAATATAAGAATAAAGAGTGATGAATGGGTATTCATCATACGTCCCTCGGTGACCGGCCTAATAAGGCTCTTTTGGGCGAGGTGCAACCATGCTTACTAGGAAAGAGATGAGATCGGGGGAGGAGGGAAGAGAGTCGTGAGGAGGGGTTCCGTAGGGTTAACCACAGATCATTTGATAAATAGTTAGATAAATAGAACCTACTAATATCAATGTATTCTTTATATATATATATATAGAGAGAGAGAGAGAGAGGGAGGAAAGGGATCCTACTCCATGGAGTAGGTAACTTACCTACTCCAAATTCTTTTTTTTCAAAATTTTTTATTTCTTTGGAAAAATGCTTCCATGGATTTTCATAACTATATCCCTCTAATATGTCATTCAAATTTCGTCAGAACAGAGACTCATACGGCCTCCATCTAGAACAGGAAACATAAAGCAAATCTGTGACCGTTAAAAAATGACTGTTTGGATGGAGGTCGCATGAGTCTTAGTTTCTAACGAAATTTGAATGACATATTAGAGGGATATAGATATGAAAATTCATGAAAACATTTTTCCAAAAAAATAAAAAAATTTGAACAAAAAAAGAAAATGGAATAGGTAAGTTACCTACTCCATGGAGTATTATCCTCTCTCTCTCACACGCAGAGATGTGTGTGTGTGTGTGTTTATATATGGGAAAATGTGCATGCCCCTAGGGGGAGCTAACTTAACTCCCCCGCCTCATTTTTCACATATTTTTTAAAATCTAAAACCATGTAAATTCATTATTAAATTCTTATATTATGTCATTCAAATTTCATGCGAAACAGTGACTCCTATGACCTCCATCCAAACGGGATCGATTTAAAAAATCATGTAACCATTAAAAAATGGTTGTCTGGATGGAGGCCGTAGGAGTCTCTGTTTCGCATGAAATTTGAATAGCATAATATAGGGATATAGCGATGAATATTAATGGAAGAAATTTTCAAAAAAAATAAAAATGGTAAAAATGAAGCGGGGGAGCCAAGTTAGCTCCCCCTAGGGGGCAGCCCCATTTATCCCAATATGTGTGTGTGTGTATAGAGAGAGAGATACATATATATAAGGGATCTTTCAAATGAGATGAGGGACTTTTCTGAAATTGTAAAGGCCATTGTGAATTTAGTAAAAACTCTATAACAATTTTGTAAAAGTATAAACTGCACAT
Source organism: Ottelia alismoides (assembly GCA_037367405.1). NCBI lineage: Eukaryota > Viridiplantae > Streptophyta > Magnoliopsida > Alismatales > Hydrocharitaceae > Ottelia > Ottelia alismoides. Next base: position 45,940 of record JAZKJV010010327.1, on the reverse strand, counting down.
TGTAAAAAATAAATTTATAAAATATAGCATCCAAATTTAAATTAACATTTCCATCCAATATAATATATTTTTATAATTTTATTTTACTATACATGTTGTGTTAATATTTATTGTTATATGTATGAAATGAGAAATTGTAAAATATATTGAAAAGATGCCTAAATTGAGGGTGGCTCACCATGTATATGGCGAGACCCCACCTCATTTGAAGTTTCTCATATATATATATATATATATATATATATATATATATATATATATATATGAAAAAATGGGGCTGCCCCCACCCCATTTTTTGGCGTTTTTTTATTTTTTTTGAAAAATAAAACCATGTATATTCACCCCTATATCCCTCCTACATGTCATTCGAATTTCGTCAGAAACAGAGACTCCTACGGCCTCCATCTCGATGGTATCGATTTAAAAAAATCCTGTTACCGTTAAAAAATTACTGTCCGAATGGAGGCCGTATGAGTCTCTGTTTCTGACGAAATTCGAATGGTATATAGGAGGGATATAGGGATGAATATACATGGTGTTATTTTTCAAAAAAAGTAAAAAAAATTGCCCAAATAAGGTGGGGGCAGCCGTGTTGGCTGCCCCTAGGGGGCAGCCACATATGACCCATATATATATATATATATATATATATATATATATATATATATATATAGAGAGAGAGAGAGAGAGAGAGAGAGAGAGAGGAAAGGGAGCCTACTCTCTGAAGTAGGTAACTTACCTACTTCACATTTCGTTTTTTGCAATTTTTTATTTTTTTTTCAAAAATTCCACCATGGGTTTTCATAATTAAACCTCTAATATGTCATTCAAATTTCGTCAGAAACAGAGTTTCCTACGGCCTCCATCCAGACAGTCATTTTTTAACGGTAACAGATTTGCTGTATTTTACATGTTCTGGATGAAGGCCGTAGGAGTCTCCAAGTCTGATGAAATTTGAATGACATATTAAAGGGATATAATTATGAAAATCCACAGTGGCATTTTTCAAAAAAAATAAAAAAATTTGCAAAAATTGGATGTGAAGTAGGTAAGGTTACCTACTTCAGAGAGTAGGCTCCCTTTCCTCATATATATATATATATAGGGTAAAATGGGGCTGCCCCCAGAGAGTAGCCAATTTGGCTACTCCCACCCCTATTTTTCCCTCATTTTTTTATTTTTTTGGAAAATAAAAATTTATATATTCATCATTATATCCCTCTCACATTCTATTAAAATTTCGTCAGAAACAGAGACTCCTAAGCCCTCCATACAGACGTCATTTTTTAACGGTCGCATGATTTTTTAAATCGACCATGTTTGGATGAAGGCTGTAGGAGTCTCTGTTTCTGACGAAATTTTAATAGAATGTGAGAGGGATATAATGAAAATTTTATAAATTTTTATTTTCCAAAAAAAATGAGGGAAAAATGGGGGTGGGAGTAGCCAAGTTGGCTACTCCCTGGGGGCAGCCCCATTTACCTCATATATATATATATATATATGGAAAAAATGGGGCTGCCCCCGCCCCATTTTTCGGTGTTTTTTTTATTTTTTTTTGAAAAATAAAACCATGTATATTCATCCATATATCCCTCCTACATGCCATTCGAATTTCGTCAGAAACAGAGACTCCTACGGCCTCCATCTGGATGGTATTGATTTAAAAAAATCCTGTTACCGTTAAAAAATTACTGTCCGGATGGAGGCCGTAGGAGTCTCTGTTTCCGACGAAATTCGAATGGTATATAGGAGGGATATAGGGATGAATGTAAATGGTGTTATTTTTCAAAAAAAATAAAAAATTTTGCCCAAATAAGGCGGGGGCAGCCATGTTGGCTGCCCCTAGGGGGCAGCCACATATGACCCTATATATATATATATATATATATATATATATATATATGAGGTAAATGGCTGCCCCCAGGGGTAGCCCCCAGGGAGTAGCCAACTTGGCTACTCCCACCCCTATTTTTCCCTCATTTTTTTATTTTTTTAGAAAATAAAAATTTGTATATTCATCATTATATCCCTCTCACATTCTATTAAAATTTCGTCAGAAACAGAGACTCCTACGACCTCCATCCAAACATGGTCGATTTAAAAAATCCTGCGACCGTTAAAAAAATGATGTCTGGATGGAGGGCTTAGGAGTCTCTGTTTCCGACGAAATTTTAATAGAATGTGAGAGGGATATAATGATGAATATACAAATTTTTATTTTTCAAAAAAATAAAAAATGAGGGAAAAATAGGGGTGGGAGTAGCCAAGTTGGCTACTCCCTGGGGGCAGCCCCATTTTACCCTATATATATATATATGGGTAAAATGTGTATGCCCCTAGGGGGAGCTAACGTAGCTCGCCCCGCATTATTTTTCTCAAATTTTTTTATTTGTTTGAAAAATACTTCCGTGGATTTTCCTAAATATATCCATATATTATGTCATTCAAATTTCGTGTGAAACAGAGACTCCTACGACAGTCATTTTTTTAGCAATTCTGATACCGTTAAAAAATGACTGTCTGGATGGAGGTCGTAGGAGTCTCTGTTTCGCACGAAATTTGAATGGTATAATATAGGGATGTAGTGATGAATATTCATGGAATAAATTTAAAAAAAATAAAAAAATATAGGGAAAATGGGGCAGGGGAGCCAAGTTAGTCCCCCCTAGGGGGCAACCCCATTTTCCCTATATGTGTGTGTGTGTGTGTGTGTGTGTGTATGTGTGTGTGTGTATGTATGTGTGTATGTATGTGTGTATGTATGTGTGTATGTATGTGTGTATGTATGTATGTATGTATGTATGTATGTATGTATGTATTTATAGGACTTATCTTGAGGGTCCTATGCCCATTAACATCTTGGAAAGCGCCAACTCTAAGCCATATATGTGTACTAGCAATAACTATATTTCTAATTATAGGCTACAACGTATTTAACAATTACTATATTTCCAATTATAAAGTATTCTTAAAAAAAGAAGATGCTTTTGGAAAGAAAAGCTTCAAAGTAATAATTTCGTGCAGATGATTAAGATCTAAACGCTAGGATAGTAATTAGTATACTTCAATCAAATAAATGTTTGTTATGAGATCGGTAATATCAAGATAATGATGAGTAATTTACATCCAAATTATTACCTTATACAGAATTTAGTAATATGTATGCAGTGATCAAGTAAATATGTGTTGCGAGATCAGTAATAACATAACAAATGGTTAGTAATACCATTGTATATGTAATGCGCATTACATTCATTTCTGTAAATATTTTTCCTTTTTCTTCAATGAAGCATTCCATTAATATCACTAACTCATTTTTCCTTATGTGCATCTTTTTAATAACTTCTTTTTCAAAGAACTATTTCCGTATTAGTAGGGATGAAAATGAATGTGAATATATCTGTATCCAATCCGCTATCGTATTCATTTTATACATATTTTGACATTCGTATCCGTATTCGTTTTAAAATGGATGCAGATATGGATATCACTTTGACATTCGCATTCGTATTTGTATATTCGTTTTCGTACATAAGTATAATAATGGATTTATTTATAATTGTGTATAACAACATTTTATGATTGCATTCACCATTGTTGATATAATTGTTACGAAACTACTATATATGCTATATCTATTTTATGTGTAAACCATTCTAAACATGTATATTTCGGTTAATCTATTAAAAATTTATGTTATTATTCGTATCTGATTCGTATTCGTGTTACATTCATACTCATTTTTAAGGATATGGTAACATATTTTTTACATCCGCCAATATTCGTATTCGCATTCATATTTGTGTTTTAAAATGGATAAGGATGTGGATATACCTATATTCGTATCAATATCCTACCGTTTCCATCCCTACGTATTAGTGTGTGTAATGATGTTCTTTTGGAGCACCTGCTGAATCTTTGGCAGTTCCAAAGATTTGGATCTTTACCTTTGGATGCTGATGAGTCCAATTTAATCCTGTGCAATTATACTACAGAAATCACACGTTGACTGCTCAAGACTGAAGCTGCATTTTGATTATGTGATTTCTGTTTCTTTTTCTGATTTTGTACTTATTTTGCCTTTGTTTTGCATGTATAAACCGAAAGAGGGAATCGAACAAAAGGATTACCTAAAGTTAAATAAATTAATAAAAAAAGACCCCCACCAAATGTAATAAAGATGGTAATATACCTTCAACTTTAGGGAATACCGACGTAATTAAAAGGGCTACTTATAATATTTGACACAAAAAAAAAGATTGGACATTTAAAAAATTAGGATCTTATACCAAAACTGTGTAATTTACACTAAAAATATTTATAAACGGGCAAATCCTGATCGAATGCCTAAGCTGCATAAACCCACAAGTATATCAAAATTATATCGATGCTTAATATTCACTAAAATAAAATTTGACCTAAGGTAACAAATAATTCAATTTTTTTCGCATATTTTCTATAGTTAAACATATAACAACGACCATTATTCCTTGCTTGATTGTTTAAGTTTGCAAAAAAAATTATATTCATTGCTAAATTTAGCAAAGATTTATCAACGAATAAGTCGGCAGACACTACAAGAAAAATGTGTTGTAATCACGGAATGCAGAAACTTGTGACCACGATAATTTCGTGGCCACAAGTTTCTCGTAGTTACAATCCGTGAACAAAGTCTTCATACAAGAGTTGTGGCCACGACAAGTTCTGTAGCCACTTGTAGTGACCACGATATATTGGTGGTTAGAGAACTCTCACGACGAGACTTGTAACTATGGCTACTGGCCATGACGTGTTGTGGCCAGAGCCCAATTCTGTAGCTACAAACCCTATATCTGAGTATAGTTCTGTAACCACAACTTGTTTTCCTTGTAGTGAGAAATATCATTGTTATATGAACCTTTAACCACACTTATGATACTAGTTGCTAATTTCAAGTTAAAAAGATAATTTGACAATAAATAATACTCGGTATTATATCTTTAGCATCTGAAGACATATCAATGAATATTCAAATTATTCATTTTCTTATATCATTGCAGTGATTTGATGTGTTTGCTATTTGACGTCCTGACTTGTTTTTCCATGAAAGTGGGGCCTCTATGCAAGTTTTAACCTCCAATAATATGGTATCAAGTATTAAATAAAATGTGGATTATTTTAAAAATTGTATTGTATATTTGACTAGTACAACTGTCACATGGGGTATCACATCCATGCAAGCTGGTCGTGACAAAGTTGACATTGCATGATAATTACTTAAACTAGACGTGTTGATGTCACGTTTTACATGTGGCTCGAAAAAGGACATGCAGCTTGTTGGAATTATCCAAGTCAATGTTCGAGGAGGAGTTTACTAATCGTATATCCATGTTTTCATGAGGATTTTACGAATTATATCGGACAACAACCAATAATTCGAACTGCAAGTTTGACTCAAATTTCGTTAAGTCGTAACATCAACCTGTTTTTCCTACACTACAAGGAAAATAAGTTGTGGCTACAGAACTATGTCCATGGATGTAGGGTTTGTGGCCACAGAATTAGGCTCTGGCTATAACACGTCGTGACCAGTAGTCGTAGCTATAAGTCTCGTCGCGAGAGTTCTCTAACCACGAATATGTCGTGGCCACTACAAGTGACCATATAATTTGTCGTGGCTACGGCTCTTGTATGAAGACTTTGGCCACGGATTGTTGCTACGAGAAACTATTGGCCACGGAATTATCATGGCTACAAGTTTCCGTAGCCACATTCCGTGGACACAACTCATTTGTCTTGTAGTGCTAGCTAGCAAAGAACATTTATTGATATCATATATGTTGGATTAAGGATGCAAACGGATACAGATATATCCGTATCCGATCTGTCACCGTATCCGTTTTATACAAATTTTGACATCCGTATCTGTATCCGTTTTAAAATGGATACAGATATGGATATCATTTTGATATCCGCAAACATCCGTATCTGTATCCGTATATCCGTTTTCATAAATAAATATAGTCACAGATTTATTTTTAACCCTATATAACATAATTCTATACCTTCTTTTACCATATTTGTAGCTCGACAAAAGAGAGATGAGCGAAGTCTACAACTATTGATAAGGGGGATCACAAGGGATCATCAGCTCTAGGTCTGACTTGGGCTAGCCATCACCGTTGTCGGTACTTCTCTCAGGTCTCGATGCTTCCTCACTCCCTTTTAAGGTCAGTAAGTGGACCTTCTTTCTGGATAGTGGTATCGTAGAGTGGAATGTTGTCTTCACTTGATCGATGCATTTGTGTCTTGTTTTTTCCAGAGTACCGATCTGGATCAGGTCATGGCTTGGGGTCTTTCGGTCTTCTTTTGTTTCTGACGCTTTTTCAAACTATATAAATCAAAGAAATAATTTTTATGGTATAAACACATTTAATAAATTTATATCACGTGTTTTCTATTCAATTCATATATATTAAGTCGATTCTATAGAGTAGTTCTAACATTACGCATATGCGATCAGTATCCGTTTTACATCCTTATCTGTTTTTTAAGGATATGGTAAGATAATTTTAATATCCGTCAATATCTGTATCCGCATCCGTATTCGTATTAAAAAATAGATAAAAATACGGTAATACTTATATATGTATTTGTATCTGTATCCGGCCGTTTGCATCTCTAGATGGATGGGTTCTCTTTCTTACGCATAACTCGACTTGCATCGGACTATATTAGTCCAAATTTGCATTTCTTGAAATCTAGTGGTGATTATGAATTTATTTGCTTTGATAAGTTGCAACTTCTGTTCTCATTTGAAGAAGAGATCGCATTACAGCAAAATAGAGCTATAGTTACGTAGACTTTGATAATTTTTTATCGTAAATTTTGATATTAAATTTATAACAACGGATATTATTTGTTATAAAATTATATTTAGCTCTTGAAATCCAAATAAAACATTGTACTCATAATGTATTGCGTAGATTCTTATATAAATGGCTATACGTTGATTTTCCCAAGACTTTCCCCTAATCGTTGCAAACCTTAGCAATGATTGACACAAACTTTAACAAAAAAAACTCAATGGATAATCGATGTTAGGAACAAATATGGCATTCATTGTGAACTTCAAAAATGCAAATAACTACAATACTAGTAAAATAATCAAATATGAAATGGACTAACTACAATCTTTGGAGAACAAAAGGAACAATTTATTTTAAGTGAATGGAATACACCTTTCAATTTTTGCCAATTAGAAGTCTGTCTAAGAGCGATGAAGGATGAGAGTTTAGGAATGAGTAGTTTTTTTGATTTATTTGCAAGTTTATAATTAAATATGTGGCATATAATTAAACTAAGAAAAAATACATATTCACTTGATACTTTGGTCCAATTGGAGAATTTATATGCTTACAGGGAAGAGAACGGCAAATATATTGTATTTGCCAAAAGACTAATCTTAATTACTCCTTTCTTTAGGGTTCATAACTACTACTCTTACCACAGGACATTGATCTAATCAACGCTTAGATCCGGCTCTACCCAAACTTTTTGGTTCACCCTAACATTACCCACTTGTTTGACTGTTGCTAAGAAGTTTTTGATATTAAACATGTGACATCGTCATATGGTAATCTTAATGTGGGAAATTTACCCTCTTTTGCAATCAGCTTTGTTATAGCTCTCGCTGCTCTAACTAATTGTCCACATTTTTCCAAGTACGATCATATGTTATGCATGAGCATGGCTAAGGGCGTATCAATTGAAGTGGATTCTCCTTTTTATCAATAACAACCCAGTCCGTACAAGCTTCTTACAAAGCGTACAACCTTCTAGATATATATGACGATATCTAGACAGATAGATCGTACATGCATGAATCATATGATGAAGTATCATATGAGTGAATATATAGCAATGCTCGTAGAGGAACCCTTGATGTCGACGACGGCGGAACTGGTTGTGAAGCCAATGGCAATGCCTTCAACGACGGAAGTGGGATCGATGGAAACGGAAAGTGTTATTTCAAGACTTGATGCTAGTATTCAAATTCAAAGCAGTCGAAAATTCTGATGGAGGAAAGAATATTTCAAATGCAGTTTGGATATTCTACCATAGGATCTAATGCATACACTCCAAATTTAAAGGGAGTAGACTCGGTGCCCCACTTGAAGATTCAAATGGAGGAATCAATATTATGGCATATTCAAATGGGGGTGGAGTTGGATCGGGTATATGATAGCCTGAGGGTTGGATCGAAACGATTAGGGCTCGTTTGGTAATCGGGTTCCTTGGGGTAACTCGGTTTACCTCACTCTTTTTATGGAATAGAATTTTATCACAAATCATAGTGACATCACATCACGTTCTTTATTCCAACCCTCTCCAATCCTCATAACCATCCCAAACAGCTCCTATTCCAATCAGGTTATCCCAAACCCACCTCAACCCAACAACTAAACAGACCCTTAGGGATCTTTAATCATAATATATAAAACAAAATAAAAATTTCATGTAGCATTGTTCAAAAAGATAGAGCAATATTGCAACCACAAGTGACATGGAGATTTTGTGTATCTCGAGTATAATTCAAAACATGAGTCTCCCCTATGAGGGATTTCAACCTTACTGAATCACTCGACTCTTTTCATATACATACTTCTTAAATGAACAGATTTGAACCATATTACAAAAGGATGTTTACAAGAACAATTCTATCAGTAAGTACAGAAGAACAATAGTCATATGAACTCCCATATTAAATATATGTGCAATGTAATTCGAGGTAACTATAGAATGATCTTATAAAGCAATGACCATGCTTGTAAGACGATAATCGAAACTTCATAGAGGTTGAATGTAATGCACAACCCATTTGTTATAAGAACTCTGAAAAAATTGGAGTTGAGGACAGTAAGAAATCTTTTAGCACTAAAAGGATGGGAGTGAATGAGACGTTAGTTTGTGAAATGAGCTAGAATGAGAAAGAGAAATGAACTTCTTTATATAGAATATATATTAGTCAATTTAATGAGTTATTAAAAGTTATTTAGTGGAAGGATGTGATGGTTAAAACAAAGTAAACATTGATGGGGATGGAATCTCTACACAGATCTAATCGTGGAAAATACCAAAGTTGATATGTGGATCATGCATGATAAATCGACTACAACAATGCATAGAAAAGCCCAACCGCGTAAAAAATCAATTGTATATGCATGGAAAATTTTTAATGTGGAAAACCCACAGTGTCAGGGAGAAAATATCGGGGTTGATCACAAAAATCAAGCACTGTAATCAAATCAATCTCCTTTGAGGGCTTACACAAAATTGAACCTCTATACGATGCTACAAATCGCCAAAAATGGAGAATAATTAGAGAAGAGAAACATCAATCAAATCGAAAAATCTACTGCCAAACTATAGAGAAAAATGCTGGAGAAGACTACTCCAAATATTGATCCCTCTAAACTTTATTGCAACCATTGACCTTCTTTCTTCTACCTCTCTCTAATTTCTTTCTTGTATGTTGAAAACTTGCATTGGAATGTGTTGATAGCACCACATTCTCTCTATTTATAGTCCACATAGATGAGAGAATAAGTAAGCATGAAGTCCTAATTCCCACTGGATTAAGATAAGATCACTCATATTCCCAAGGAGGCAATTGAGTTCCTTCTCCAATTAGAACTGATTTTTCTTTTCTAATTAGGATTACTAATTTCCTATATAAGAGTTAGGTTCCCACGAGGAGGGGAATCCACCCAACAAATCTCCTCCTCACCGACAATTTGGGAACTCCTTCAAACTTGCAATCGAATAACATCTCTCAAACTTCCCAAGCATCAAAGTATTTGTTATCATATCAACATTGTTGTCTTATGTGTGGATATTGTCAAGTATAAGGTGCTTTGATTCTAACACATCACATATCCAATGATATCCAAACGCCGATATGTTTTAACCTTGCAAGAGAAGTAGAGTTATTATCAAGGTGAATCGCACTCTGACTAAATCACAATAAAGGATATACTTGTCTTAAACAAAGTTAAGTTCTTACATAAACTTCTACATCTATGGGAGTTCTTTATTGGCTTCCGTAGCAGCAGTGAATTCTTCCTATGTAATAGATAATGCCACACACTTCTGCAACCATGATTGCCATGAAACAACATCACTTGCATATGTCATCAAGTAACAATATATTGATCATCTATCCCAACATCACCTGCCTTATCAAAGTATGTGTTCCCAATAGGAATTCTTCCTTTTCTCCAAAATAAAGACATGTTTCTAGTACCAATGAGATATCTCAAGATCTGTTTAACTGCATTCCAATGCTCTTGTCCTAGATTTGAGATAAACCTACTGACAACTCCAACTTCATGAGAAATATAAGGTCTCGTACATATCATAGCATACATCTGATTGCATATGGTCGAGGCATAAGGAATCATCTCCATATCCTTCTTTCCATCTTTTGTTCGTGGACTATACTTGGTGCTTAACTTAAAATGTGCTCCAAGAGGGGTACTCAACGGCTTGTCTTTGTCCTTGTTGAATCTCTGAAGTGTTCTCTCAATGTACTTCTTTTGAGATAACCAAAGTCGTTTTGACTTTCTATTACAAGTAATCTTCGTATATAAAATCTGATTTTCAGATCCCAAGTTTTTCATAGTAAAGAATTTTCTCAATTCATCCGTGCAACTTGAAATTCTCGGCATATTACTTCCAATAATGAGCAAGTCATCAGCACAAATTAACACAATAGTGAAATCATCAACTGGGAATTTCTTAATGAAGATATTGTGCTCGGAAGTATTCTTTATGTAATTATGCTTTCCAATAAACAACTCAAATTTCTTATACAGTTGTCTAGGAGCTCGTGTTAATCCATACATGATTTTCCTCAATCTTTAAACATAGTCATCTTGTCCTTACAATGATTCCCTTTAGATATGACATGTAGATTTCCTCCTCTAGTTTACCATGGATGAAAGCGGTCTTTGAATCCATCTTCTCAATTTCCAAATCTGAATTGGATGTTAAACTAATAATAATTATGATGGATGACAACTTCACCAGAGGAGAAAATATCTTATTAAAGTTGACATCCTTTATTTGTTTGAAGCTTTTTACAATCAATCTAGCTTTGTGCCTTGGATTTAAAGAGTTCTCATCATACTTCACTCTCTAAATCCATTTATTTTTCAAAACTATTTCCCCCTTAGATGACTTCACAAGCTCATGTAGAGACTGCATCTCATATTGTATCGCTTCAATCCACTTGTCTTTCTACACATCCTTCATAGCATTTCATAGTATTCTGGTCCATCATTGTCTGTCAAAAGAACTTAATCATCTATAGAGTATCTTGTAGAGGGAAAACCTTCCCTCGCGGATCTGTAGGGTGGATCGACATTAGAGAAAGAGTCTTCCTCTTGATTGTTGGTAGGTTCATATGTTATGTCAACATCATCTTACTCAAGATTAGGATCTTACTCATGGACACCTAAATAAGCATCCAAGGTAACGTGTGTAGACATGTTGATCACATGAGAAGTAGTTCTCACGGCTTCACTCCAAAACAAACTGGGTAGTTTTACCTAAGAAAGTAGGCACCTGACTCGCAGGCTGCCTCATTGATATTGGCTTCTCCAGAAGAGAGGAACTCATCCGCCTCTATGGGATTTTGTAGCCAAGACCCTACTGCATTTAAGTGACTGCACTTTGCATCTGAAGCTGAGTCTTTGTACTGGATTCAGAGTCAGGTCGTTGCCATCTAGTTTGATCCATCTCGAGTTCCACATCTTCGCATGGAGATTGAAACTCAATCTTCCCAAGCTTGTAATCAGACTTGGCATATGCGGTCCTCGAGAAGGGCATGCCAAGTATAATATGGGATTCTCTCCTATTCTTAGGGACTTCCATATCCACGATGTGAAGTCAACTGGGGAGTCCCGCCCCTCAACCTTGATGACAATGTTCTTCAATTCTCCCTTGGCCTGTTTGGTGGGATTATCTACAAACTGTAGAAGAGCCCTTGAATTTCTCAGAGAATCTAGGTGTAATCTTTGGTACAAATCAGTAGGTAGCAAATTGATTGAAGATCCATTATCTAGGAGAGTACAAGCAAACGAAATGTTATCAACATAACGCATGGCATAATGAGCTCCCATGTCTTTTTCTTCCTTGGTGCATGTGGATCATGATTCTTCTGAGTAGTTTGAAGGAAAGCTTGATTCCCCGCTTCGCATCGCACTTTTAGGGAGGTGTTGGCCCCAAGCCTAAGGTCGGAGGGGTTCGGGCCTCCTCCAGGTCCTATTCAGGCCAGGCAAAGAGCCTAACTTCGGGCTGGGCTCTCAAGTTGGATCGAGCCAAGCCCAAGACCGTCCCAAATAAAATTTGGGCCTACATCTTTGGCCCAATTTTGACCCAATGTTCATTTGGGCATGGGCCAAACCGGGCTTTTTGGACTGGGCTTTGGACTGGGTTTGTACTCATCCCTACATATCAGCAATCCTCTTCGCTAGCATTCAGTCAATCAATCTTCACAGGATAAATCTCAACAATACAATACAAGGAGTCTTTGTGAAAACCCAGGTAGAGGTTTCCTTCGTATATGTACCCAAAACATAACCACCAAGATACGAGCGATATGGACTAATATAAACAAGGACGAATTACTCTAGTGCTAATGACTGTTGCAATGGACAATTTTAGCTAAGATTTTCTTGTTTGCAAAGAACGTTTGGTTGCTACAGAATAAGAGATGTTTCAGCTAGACATGGAATACATTAAAGAGTTTCGTCGAAGTAGTAGCAACGGATTTTGTGCATTAAATCATCGCAAATCAGTTTCTATTACCACAATTCCACATTCCGGCGCCAAAGAATGTCAATACATCATTTCGAGGTATTTTTATAACAATTTCATGTTTGATTCTTATTGTTTTCTTTATTGAATGATTAACATGAATATATTGATGAATGAACTATTACCTTGCCCATCAAGCTAATTCAACCTATATTTAGGGATGAGCATGGGTCGAGCTGGGTCGGATTTTGAAGGGCCCAGGCTCAAGCCCGTTTAAAAAATTCGGACCTTGGGACGGACTTAAGCCGGTATTTTTTTGTTCGGCCCAAGCCCAGGCCCGGCCCAATTCCTTTGGACCGGGCTTGGACTGGGTCGGGCCATCTTTATCAATTAGAGATTATTAACTTTGAGTCTTTTGTTTCAAGTTAATCCCAACTCAAGTTACACAAGCCAAAATTATTTCAAACATGTACCATAATACTCGTGAAACAACTAAAATTCAATTCTACCAAATCCGAAGATTTCTCATTTTATACACATGCACTCAATGCTAGATACCATGAATCTTTCTCATGTATAGAAATTGAAAGAGTGAAAGAAACTTACCTAATTAACAACACAGGTGCATCAGACCCTACATGTTAAAATATGGATATAATGCCCTTATTGGGTAAAGGTACAATAATAAAAAACGCTCTGAATGAAAAAATAAATACAAACAAATTCAAGAATAACCCGTAGAAACTAAACCAAAGACCAATTAAGGAAATTAAATCTTAATTGAAATACAATGATCATCAACTCATGTCAAACGCTTGACTTTCTTGATTTATAAACATATTGTATGAAGACATGATATAAAAAGAGAGTGCACATGAAATAGGTGGAAGTTTTCATTCATATAGGATGTGGGAAAGGATTCGAGCCCTCTTCGAGCTGAGCCCTTGGGCTGGATCGGGCTGGGCTGAACCAAACCCGAGCTCGGCCTAAAAAATTTGGGCCTAAATATTAAGCCCAAGCCCAACCCGATATTCATTAGGGCCTTGGCGGGCCGAACTTTTTGGACTGGGCCGAGCCAACCCAACCCAATGCTCATCTCTACCTATATTCAACTTTATAAAGAAAAGTTTTAGTAACCACCACCACCACATTGTCAAAGCGTGTGCAAGATATATTAATTGTCACTATACCGGATTTATTTTGTAGCAATATCCATATGAAAGAGTAAACCTTAAGTACCACTATGTTTATATAACAGATTTAGGTTTACAGAACAGAAATAAACCCTAAACCCGTGTAGCTCATTTGAAGTGTGAGCTCCTGATTGTTAAGATTGATTAATTATATTGTTTGAAAGGATGATCATTAGGTTTTGCTAATGATGCTTAATTATGTTTAGCTTGCTTAACATCATGCATTTTCTTAAATGATTGAGGTATAAAGTGGGGATCGAATGAGCATGATAAAACCTATGGACATGCATTACATGTACGAATTCCATGGCCAGATGTTCTTCAGATTGCACTTAAGAAATATACACAATCCAAAACATGTTGTGTCTAGCTCCACATCGTTCCATGGGAGATCACGCCATTGATCGAGATCTCGGATAAGTAACAAGAACAGGAACTCGAATAGCATTACTTCTACCATCCTCATAACTGAATCAAAACAATAGGTGTCTTCTCTTTACAATATAGATTCATACAATCTCTTTGCAACTTGGTCGTGGGAAAAAGGATACAAAAACACACAACTCTTTTTATGAGATGACTTGGCTTGATGAGGAGATACTATACTCGCAAAATCAAAAGTATTTACCGCTATACACAAGAAAAAGGTAGAGAAAAATTTCCCCGCCGAACTGTCGAAGGTCATAAATCATCTTCCTTGGACAAGACCACTGAAAACCTGACTGTTTCCGGCCAGGGCAGACTCCCACTCTATGGAGGACAACAAAATATGAGACAATGTGATGACCACCTGTTTCATGTCAGGTCGCAGGATAGGATCTTCATCCACGCATTGCTTTGCCAGAATCGCCATCTTCAAACAAAACAGGAATATACATGAGTTACAAATTCAGCAAGCATACATATTTATGTCTCCACTGGTATAGTATTAAAGCAATGCAAATAGAATAGGATCTGGTCGCAAGAGTACTGAGATAAGAACATAAAGTACATTTAATTATGCTCTTCAGGACAAGGATTACAGGGCTACATTTGCAATATGTGAACATCAGTTATCAAGAACTTAAAACCTTACTCAAACTTGCTCAGTTGGTTATGCTCTCAATTATGCAACTCAAAATCTTAGTTTCGCATATAGAGATGCATCTGGGAAAGGAATACGAACAGTGGATGTTTAATTCAAATGCATTAAATGTTTATTTCCTTATAGCAAATATAATTTTGAAGGACAATTCATAACGAAGGGATGTCACAAAAAACATGGTTCAGCTGTGTACTAAAGCATAATAATTTGAAAGGTGAGAAGGGACATGGATTGGAAGATGAGTACAACTGAGATCTTAAAAGTTCTAGCTAAAACAACCTCAATGGATAAAGATACAATGGTGTTGATATACATTAGATCCAAACCCAGCCGTTGCAGAGATGTTAGATTCCTGTCTGATTTGCCCTGTCAGCAGGGCTCAAAATCAGAAATCCAATTTTTTTTATTCGGGTCAAATTTGTACATGGAATGGATCTGTTTGTACTGAGTTCCTATATAAAGTCCATAGGATCCTGTCAAAAATCTGTAATCCTACGTAACCTTTACACAGTGAAAATCAATCGCCGCCCAAGGATGAAGCCGGTTACAAGGAAACCATGTAAATCTGTTTGTTCATATTGAAATGACTTTCGAAGAATCAGCCAGTTATGTGGATGGAGATTTCACGTCTAATCTAATTTGTCCACTTCGCTCCAGGCTCGCAACTCCGTAAGGGGTTATCTGGCTTAGTTGGGAAATACCCATCTTTCCATGTGGGACTTTGTCAAAGAACATGACAAGCTATTGTATGCTTCTGATGAAACTTCCTGAAGGTAAAGGGGTATGTAAAACCACCAATATCTTAGTTCTGCAGCTGTGTTCTTGTATATGTTGTTGATACATCGGGAAGCACGTTGCAATAGTGAAAGGAGAACTTGAAAAGATGACACTCGGAAAGCCAAGAAAATAGAAGAAAGCTTGAGAAGATGAAAATGGGGGTTGCTTTATAGAATCTTTAGAAAGACATCTTGCGGCAGATCCACAACACCACTCACTCACTCGCATAGTCGAGGGCAATGAAGATTAACCTTAAATGTGGACTGGTCATCAACAACATCCACACAGATTTCTGTACTCTAACCAAATGAGTGGATGGCAGGGCCAAAAGCCAAAAGGGAAGGCAGCTCCACCATTGGCTTCCCAAGGACCCAACACAAAATCAAAGCACATCCCATGGCCACTTAAGAGAGGTTAGTTGTACAGCTAGTTGTACCTTTCAGAGACCTTGAACTAAAACCCGATAATGACAGCAGCTGCTTCTATTCTTGGTGTTTCTATACTGTCGACATTTACACGTATTTCCAGCCAATCTCGTTATCGCTCCTATGAACTCTGCAAGAGAACATTGAGATTCGGCAGTTAAAGCTAGGGATACTTGGAAGTGGCTAATAAAGAATTGTGTATCCCAAGAATGACAGAGTGCTGTGTCAGATGTCCTGAGGACCTTATACCAGAAAAACTTGGGCATCTTGTGGAAGATTACAAAGAATTATCTTATGACACATCAGATGTGGACACGGAGTCTGAAGAAAGCTTGGACCAAGTTCCCTTTTTAAGGAAAAGGGTGACGAACCGAAAAAGACACCCACCCAAATACAACTGAACTTCAAGGTCTGGAGAAAGCTTGGACCTAGTTCTTACAAAGGACAGACAGATACAACTGAAGTTCAAGGGGGACATGCATCGAAGGGTAACTTGTTATCCAAGGGACTCACGAAGTCTGGAGAAAGCTTGGACCAAGTTCCCTTTTCTAAGGAAAAAGGGTGATGCACCAAAAAGAGGCACACCCAAATACAACTGAACTTCAAGGTCAGGAGAAAACTTGGACCTAGTTCTTACAAAGGACAGATACAACTGAACTTCGAGGGGACATGCATCGGAGGATAACTTGTTACCCAAGGAACTTGGTAGGCCCTTGCATGATGAATGCCCAATAAGGTCCCAATCTTTATATAGGTAACTAGGTAAGCCCGTATTTTATCAGAGAATGGATATGATGCCTTATTGAGGAAGTGTTTTTCAATTAGAAAGGACAGAGGACCCAAATTAAAATAAAAATACATAGGAGGAAACACTAAAGAGGAAATATAAATGAGAACCCACCAAAATTAAATCATTTTTCCCCCTCCTTCTCAAGGTGGAGTATAGATGTTAATCCTGCCTAGCTTGTTTCCAAGAAATGTGTGATGATTCCGAGCATATGAAGTATGGATGTCGATTGCACCTAGCTTGATGACAAGAGATGCAGGATGATTCCAAGCAGATAGGCTGGTGTAGATTGGTGTATACTTTATGGAGTGCTAGTATAGGTTGCAATTCCAGTAGTTCAGTGTTGGATTCCCTCGCCTTCCCGCATACTTAAACGTTTCTTGCATGGATTTGAAATTACTGGACGTGCATTCAAGGACCAACATTTAGTGATTGGCTATTTTGGTAAGTGGTGATATCCATGCATGAAAAACGGGCGTGCACTATGTGGCCAATAATTGACTTGTGCGTTTTAGTGCATATCGCATGAAACAATTTATGTGGCTAATAATTGACGTGCATGTTGCATGAGGGGTAGTGCATCCATTCATGATGCGTGGTGAGGACGTGCGAGAGAAAGTTGGTTGCGTCCGTTTTCTACCTTTTCCTTTTCCCTCGCAGTGTGTGTGTGTGTATATATATATATGTAGTTGTGGTTGCTCAAATGATATAAAACAAAAAAAAGAGGGTGAGCTTCTGTATTCCTCTTCTTGTGAATTGCTTGTTTCCACTAACATACCCACACACCAAGATTCTACGTGTCGATCCAGCACATCAAAGAGGTTTCTAACCAACAGGGGGGCTTAGAAATCTGGTGGCATTCCTTATCAACTGGTATCAGAGCCGGGATCGCTACGTCGTGGTGTTGATACAAGGAGGAGATGGATTCAAGCACGAACAACCAATTGATGTTGAGGGTCATGGTGAAGTTGAATTACACCAACTACTCCATCTGGAAGCTGCGGATGGAGGATCTCGTATTTGTAAGATATTTGTACGACCCCATCGAAGGAGATGATAAGAGGCGAGATGGCAAATCGAATTAAGAATGGGCCAAGCTTAATCGCAAGGCCGTGGCGTTTATTCGCCAGTGGGTGGAGGACTCCGTCTTCCATCATGTCTCGACGGAGACAAATGCAAGCAACTTGTGGACGAAGCTTACAGCCTTGTACGAGCCAAGGACGACGCAAAACAAGGCATTCCTCATCCGGAAATTGGTGAATCTGAAGTACCAACAGGGCTCCTCCGTCAGCGAGCATCTGAGTCGGTTTCAAGATTGTGTAAACCGACTTTCCAGTCTGAAGATGGACATCGATGATGAGATGCAGGCGCTTCTCCTCTTGAGCTCACTGCTTGATTCGTGGAAAACGTTGGTGGTTTGCCTAAGTAATTCCACGTCGAGTGGAACGCTCTCCCTCAACACCTTGAAGGACAGTATGATGAACGAGGAGCTGAGGAGGAAGGAGTACGGCGAGGATCATTCACAAGCCTTGGTGAATGAAAGGAAAGGCCGCAACAAGAGCCGTGGTGATGGTTCTCAAGGGAGAGCCAGGTCTCGAGGATACTCGAAGTCAAGGCCCCACAAAGACATCGCATGCTTCAACTGCGAGAAGAGAGGGCACATCAAGAGGTTCTGCAAAGAACCTAAAAGAGAAGATGCATGGGAGATCGGTGAGGCTAGCTCCTCAGCCGTGACTAGCCAAGAAGAAGTCATTATCATGTGGGATGTTGGATCAGCCAATATCTCCCTTCAAGAGTCCACTTGGGTGGTGGATTCCGGTGCTTCTGATGCAGATGGAAAATTCAACGGTGGAAGATTAATTTTGAAGGTGGAAGAAATTTAGAGGGGGGAGGAAGAAGGAGAAAACGCGTCGGCGATGCGGGATTTTGGGATGAGAATCGTGAAGACCGCGTTGAGAGAAAAAATAACAAGAGAGGGATAAAAGAGACAAATCTCAAATTTCATATATTCTGAGTTGTCCCTTACAATAGACCACCAACCTCTTTATATAGTAGAGGTGGAATTACAAAAATAGAAAGTGAATCAAAAATAAAATCTAACTCGATCATAATTGACCTTAATTGATTTGAATCAAAATTCAAATCGACTTCTATCCTAATTTGACTTTAATTCAAAATTTGGAATTCAAATTTAAAATTACTGACTAATTTAGAGATCACACGCGATCTCTCTATTTAAATGAAAATGCAACGACTCAAAACGTAAATAAAATTAACGGATAAAATTATCAAGCCCTATATGTTAATTTTATGCTGCATCAATTCTCCTCCGCTTGAAAAATTCGTCTCCTGACGAATTGCTTGTTCTTCGTTCCGTCGGTGGAGAATTCGATAGGGATTGGATTCCCTAATTTGGCTTCTTTTCCATATTACGTTTGTAGTTTCTTTCCATTAAAGGGCATGGCTGCAAATGTTCTACCCCTTCAATTAAAATAGCACACCTTAATTGGCCACCAACTTTAACCTTTAAATAAAAGGGTTTTTGTTGAGGTGGTTTTTTGCAATATTTCCAAATCAAACTCCCATTCCAAATTTTGTGAGATATGAATCCCACAAATAATAAGCCTCCCGTTAGGGTTCGCCTTTTCTTGAGTTGGCGGCGGCGACGTTCTAAGAAGGGAGGACGTAGGCGGCGGCGGAGGCCTCCATTGGCGCGGCACTCTCGTGTGCTAGGACGGTGTCGAGCTTTAACGGGGGGGCAACGTTGGTAGCAGCGATGAGCTATGCGGAGGCGGGAGACCCACCGTGCTTCCGCTGTACGTGGCCAATGCCAACGCCAGTGGTGGTGACTGGAGTTTTGGTTAACCCTATCCCTTGTGCGTGGTCCCAAGCAGTGGAAGTTCCGCCCGAGGGTTGCGATCAAAGGACGAGGTTGAGACCGCCTCTGGTTGTCCCAGCGACGGAGCTTGTGAACATCAAGGAGGTTGTGGCTACATCTTGCCATGTGGATAGGCCTCCAGAAACTCGAGCGACGGTATTTGTCGTTTATGTAGGGAAGGTGTTGACACGGGAGGCACATGTGTTCTTGCCTTTGACTCAAGGAGCCAACCTCTCAGATGTTATTGGGATGGTCGAAGGCGTGATACGAGGGAAGCGACAGGGCGCATGGTGATGCAGGGATCTCGGCAACTTCCACCGTGAATAAATCGAGGATTTCGGGTTCTTCGTCCTCAGGATCTTCATCAAATATGGGCCCCAGATCTCTATTTTTTCATTTTTTGTTTCCTGGACAGCAACATCGATTGCTAAAAAATCGAGGTTTTCATATTCCTCGTTCACACTTTCGTCGAATATTGGCCTTGTGTCTTCATACGGGTGTTGGCTGACATTTGTAATGTAGCATTTTCTTCGAAATTGAAGATACCTTCCGTTTCTTGCTCAAAATCGGATTGCACAGCAGCTGCGGCGATCTGATTTTTGTTATCGACGGGCGATTCTTCCTCAATTTGTGCGTCCAGCCATACTTGAACCTTGAAACTTGATATAAGGCGTCGCTTGAACTTTCGTTGGCGCAAACACGCATGTGCGCCGTAGGAGAAGCGACTAAGATCGAATTGCATCCTCCAATAGGTGACGGAACCGTCGAATCGTAAGAACGATTCAGTTTCCATGCTCTGATACCACTTGATGCAGATGGAAAATTCAACGGTGGAAGATTAATTTTGAAGGTGGAAGAAATTTAAAGGGGGGAGGAAGGAGAAAAAGTGTCTGCGACGCGGGATTTTGGGATGAGAATCGTGAAGACCACGTTGAGAGAGAAAATAACAAGAGAGGGATAAAAGAGATAGATCTTAAATTTCATATATTCGGACCTGTCCCTTACAATAAACCACCAACCTCTTTATATAGTAGAGGTGGAATTACAAAAATAGAAAGTGAATCAAAAATAAAATCTGACTCGATCTTAATTGACCTTAGCTGATTTGAATCAAAATTCAAATCGACTTCTATCCTAACTTGACTTTAATTCAAAATTTGAAATTCAAATTTAAAATTACTGATTAATTTCGAGATCACACGCGATCCCTTTATTTAAATGAAAATGCAACGACTCAAAACGTAAATAAAATTAACGGATAAAATTATCAAGCCCTATATGTTAATTTTGTGTTGCATCAGCTTCCTTCCACATCACACCTAGGAAGGAGCTCTTCTCTTCGTACACGCCTGGTGACTTTGACGTGGTGAGGATGGGCAATGATCAAAGTTGTGCTATTGTTGATCGTGGGACAGTGGTTCTGGAGATGCCAGACAACACCAAACTCAACCTGAACGATGTGAGGCACGTCCCCGGAGTGCGCATGAACTTGTTGTCTACTGGCACACTTGATGATGAAGGGTATACCAACAAATTCGACGGAGGCGAATGGAGACTCTCCAAGGGCTCTCTGGTAGTTGCCCGAGAAAAGAAGGAAGCCTCATTGTACATGACTCATGGTCGATCATGTGAGAACACCTATGCAGCTAAAGGAGACGAGATAACTCTTTGACATCAGAGGCTAGGACACATGAGCGAGAAAGGTATGCAAATTATCGTCAAGAAAAATATCATTCCATCCATCAGAGTCCTCTCGGAAGTTTGCAATCATTGTATGGTTGGAAAACAAAGACGTACATAATTTCAGATGAGGACGTCAAGGAGAAGACACTCACTTGATCTTGTGCATACAGACATGTGCTCCATGGACGTAAAGACGCTTGGAGGTGCCTTGTACTTTGTAACCTTCATCGACGACCACTCAAAGAAGGTGTGGACTTTAGCCTTGAAGACGAAGGACCAAGTACTAGACGTCTTCAAAACATGGCACTGTGTTGGGGAGAGAGAGATCGGGAGGAGACTAAGGTGGGGGAGTTTACCCCCCTTAACCCACCCTCCCTCTCTCTCATGTGGACCCCACTTTATTCCTTTTAAAAAAAATAATAAAATCGATTTTACATCATCAATCCTATCAACAAATAATATAATATATTATACCATCATATCATATAAAAATTATAAACTACTCCACTCATATTCAATTTTTCAATACAATCACATCACAATAACTACTCACTTTTTCAAACTCCAATACAATTATATCACAACAAACCCACTTCTAACCCACCCCCAGTTTAACCCTCTATCCAAATACCAAAACTCAAAAACGGGTTACCCTCTACCAGTTTATCCCGCCTTAACCCGCGTACCAAACACACCCTAAAGGACATCTGATCTGATAACGGTGGAGAATATCGAGGGTCGTTCGAGGGCTACTGCAAAAGCCATGGCATTTGTATGGAGAAGACGGTGCCAAAGACCCAACAACAGAATGGAGTTACGGAGAGGATGAATCGCAGGTTGTTGGAGAGAGTACGAACCATGCTCTCTCAATCGAATCTTCCGAAGAACTTCTGGGGAGAAGCACTATACACGGTCGTGTATGTGATCAACCGTTCTCCGTCTCACCCCTTGGATGGAGACTATCCAGAACATGCTTGGAGAGGTAAACATGTCTCTTTTGATCACCTCAAAGTCTTTGGGTGCGTTGCATATGTTCATGTACCCAGTGATGAACGCACCAAGCTTGACTCGAAGACGAGGGTGTGTGTCTTTGTAGGATACGGTCATGATGAGTATGGGTATAGGCTGTGGGATCCTACTCAAAGGAAAATTGTGAGAAGTCGAGATGTCAAGTTTGTAGAGGACCAAACAATCCAGGACATCCTCAAGCCACAATCGTAACCTCTCGTGACTTATGATGATGTGCCACCCCCCCCCCCACCTATTTGAAGAAGCCCTCCATGATGGCGCAAGGGAGGAAACCGACGCCATAGAAGACTACGTTGAAGGGGAAATGCCACACCTTGAAGAACCAGTGGTAGAGCCGGTTGAAGAAGCAGTACAACAACCTAAAATTAAGAAGTTGCTGCATAGTTTGGGATTTATACAGGATAAATACATATTGTTATGCGACAACTTAAGTGCTATTTATCTTAGCAAGAATCCCACGTTTCACTCCAGGTCAAAGCGCATTGAGTTGCGGCACCACTGGATACGTGATGCATTGGAGAGAAAAGATTTGCAGCTGGATAAGGTGGACATGGAAGACAATGGAGTTGATATGTTCACCAAGGTGCTACCACAGTTGAAGCTCCAAGAATGCAAGAAGATTGATGGGATGAAGGCTCATGAAGGGGGAATTTGTTGGATCCCTCGCCTTCCCGCACACCTAAATGTTTCTTGCATGGATTTGAAATTATTGGGCGTGCATTCAAGGACCAACATTTAGTTATTGGCTATTTTGGTAAGTGGTGATATCCATGCATGAAAAACGGGTGTATACTATGTGACCAATAATTGACTAGTGCGTTTTAGTGCATATCGCATGAAACAATTTATATGGCTAATAATTGATGTGCATGTTGCATGAGGGGTAGTGCGTCTGTTTTCTGCCTTTTCCTTTTCCCTCGCAATGTGTGTGTGTGTATATATATATGTAGTTGTGGTTGCTCAAATGATATAAAACAAAAAAAGAGGGTGAGCTTCTTCATTCCTCTTCCTGTGAATTGCTTGTTTCCACTAACATTCCCACACACCAAGATTCTACACGTCGATCCAGCACATCAAAGAGGTTTCTAACCAACGGGGGGCTTAGAAACCTGGAGGCATTCCTTATCATTCAGCAACGTTATTTGGAAATGATCTCAAGCAGGGGACCATATAATCATAAGGGGCAATTGTCGCCTTAGAATACCAATAGATGGTTACACGTGGAATTAGAGTATAGCATAAGCACCCTACTAATCCGCTCCTTTCTCTCATGTTTTGTAGAATTAAGGTGGGTCCAATAATTATCTAAGAGCATAGCTCTAGTACCATACCAGACAAAATGAAACATATTTTAATGGTGTTCTCTTATATTAATATACATAAGCTAATTGTCGATAGGAGTACATGGGCAAAGATTGTTGGCTTCACATGTCCTAGCATGCTATCATATAGAAAATTAATCAAAATTAATTAATCAATTTTCTTCGATACCTTCGAGAAAAAATAGTATCTTTGTAAAATCAGCATCATCATTCAGCCATGGGAGAACAACCAAATATGGTCCTTGATTTCATTGCATAATTCAGTCTATGGAGATTCCCAAGTTTATACCTCTTTCTCAATTTCATGAGGACATGTTCATGGGTTATATTTCAGCGATTTTGTGGCTAATTTTCGATTTCCATTGGTGAAGGAAATCATGCTTTCCAATTACAGCAAGCACATCGGCCAAAAGTCAGTTAAATAACTGTGATACCTGTTCAATGGGCAAAATCTGCAGTTTTTTTAGTGAGTTCACGTGCTCTAATAAGAGTCTTGGGACCTAATCTTTCTATTTGACCTCATATAAACGGGTTGCAAACAACTATTTACAGTTATCCTAGAACTCATTTAGCATATCTCAATATCACTCTCAAATAATGCATGCATCTTTGACTAGGTTCCATTTCCAAAGGAGGCACACCAAGATACTATGTCAGAGAGGAGGCTTTTCCCTCGTTATTGAAGGTCGTGAAAATGGAAATCTAATTATAATCACATGACATGATATCATTACCATTGACATTACATGAATACTTTAAAGAGACACCTATAGTTAGCAAAAGTGGTACACAAGTCCATGCAAGAAACCCTAGTTTAAATGTATAACGAAGTATTAACAACCTAGTGTCTTTATCTTATATTAGATATATATTGTGTATTGTATAATAATCTCTCTTTTTAGCTGCATATTTTAATTAATAATATATCAATATATCAGTATGCGGGATATGATGTCGTGCAAGTCAAAGCTCCTAACACCTTTACTTCAACAAATATATGTGTATTTATATCTTATTTGTTGATTAAAGAACAATGGGAACCCTATTTCTGATGAAAAATAGTTTTCAAACCAATTTCCACAATTTCAGCGATATTAACAAAATTAACCAACATTCCCTTTTGTGCTTGGCAAAATGACACATAAATCGATATTTTTGCCATGGATAGATTACGGATTCAAATCTTAAATGTAATGAGGATGCATTAAGTTATGAAGACAGAGGCATGAACGTGAATGAACGATTGCAGATGCATTTATCAATCTTACCCTATCCGTATCATTCTTTAAATAGGATAAGAATATCAGACTTATATCAAAAAAAAATGTGGTATCATATCCTTGAAAACGCATACATAAAATATAAGTCTTAAGCAGATAGAGATTATCCATTAGATATACATATACATTCTTGTGTGTTTGCTTGATTTTTACAGTGTTGAAAGTTACCAAAATATAGTACAAATACCAATGTTTCCTTTCAACTATTTATCAAATTGAACTTGTGTACGGTTGCATTATATATTAACTGATTATGCATACAAGGTTTGTGCTAGTGGTAGAGATTTTGTGATTAACATATTAATCCAAAAATCCAAGCACATAAATTCTAATTATGGTATTAAATCTTACAAATGGAAGAATTGTATTGAAATACGGATTTTATGTATACAATTCAGCTATTATGGGCACCTCTTTAAAGTAATTTCCTTGTATTTTGATTTTTTTTATCAAAATAATGAGTACGCCTTACATTTTCTAAATCGTCTTTGTTACCATATCTATCAAATAAAACCATATCCATATCCATCAAAAATTTTCAAACAGATATCAATATCGTATACATGTACGTTTAAAAATTCAAAATTGAATATCCATATCTTCGAAAACCAATATGACTGCAAATGGATACATATAGGTATATGGTTGCCTCACTTGGTAGATCAAGTGAACACATAGGCTACGGAAATAGGAAGAAAGGATCTTCTGGAAAGAAATTGTAAAGAACGATCCAAGCAAGCAATCAACCACAAGTAATTCATGGAGAACACACGTTAGGTGGAAAAACCACACTGATGTAGTGGGGGAAAACCACGGGCAAAGAAAAGTTCCAGTATGATAAAAACTGGAGTATATGATACAAAACACTAGGAGGCGTTGCTCTCGAAATGAGACCCCAGAAAACACATGCCTTTACCCTAAAACACATAAATATATATTGGTAGATGGTCCTAATCGGATAATAAATATCCATACTTCGGGTTGGCCCAGATCCGTCTACGGAATGTATTCAAATCATAATCTGGTTTAGCCTTCATGACATATCTCAACAGGAACATTGAGAGGACGAATGCCACAACAAAGACATAAGCATACATAGACATGCTCAAGCTAGTAGACACACAAAGCTCGCACGAGAGAATAATAAATGTGAGAGCAGCATACAAATAGGGGAAGCAACATTTGCACAACCTTTAACAAGTCAACCGCCCCTAACAATTTGAGAACAGAGGAACGATTGCAGAAAAAACTACAGAATGATGGGTGAGATAGTCAAAAACCATGAGTGATGAGCAAGAAAACTAGACTTAGTTGCTTATTTGGTTTCAAGGTGGGTGATAAGATCATTGGTTGACCTTTAGATAGTGTTAGAGTAATCGATACTCTGATATGTTATTCCATAGAGCCCTCGGGTCTCTTATATAGGGAGAAAATCCTTGGGTAAATTACAGAGTCTTACAATATATAAATAGAAATTACGAAACAATAAAACGTAACATATATAAGTCTCTACACTTCCCCTCAAGATAAAGCATAGATATCTATCATGCTCAGCTTGGAAGAACATCTCTGGAAAGGTCCTCTGAGCAGTGGCTTGGTGAATATGTCAGCAGTCTGATCCTCTGAACTGACATGAGAGGTGGAAATGAAGCCCGTCTGAATCATGTCTCTGGTAAAATGACAATCCACCTCGATGTGCTTTGTTCTCTCATGAAAAGCTGGATTATTGGCAATAAACAATGCTGCCTGATTGTCACATTGGAGATTCATAGGCAAGGGGACATCTACAGTCATATCTTCTAAGACTGCTCTAACCCACATCATTTCTGCAGTTGCTTGTGCCATGGCTCTGTACTCGGATTCCGTACTGGACCTCGCCACAACAGTCTGTTTCTTCCTTTTCCAAGAAACTAAAGAGCTTCCTATGAAGATAGCAAATCCAGAAGTAGATTTACGATCCCTTGGACATCCTGCATAATCTGCATCTGCACAAGCTGAAATAGACAGATCCGTATCTTTCCTAAATAGCAACCATGTGCCTGGGGAAGACTTCAGATATCTCAATATCATATACAAGGCATCCATATGAACTTGCCTTGGCTGCTCCACAAATTGACTCACCCGGTTTACTGCAAAGGCAATATCCGGTCGAGTTATAGTAATATATAAGAGCTTACCCACCATCTCTCTGTACCTTCTTTTGTCCACCTCCTCGGTATCATCGTCGTACAACTTCATGCTTGGGTCCATAGGTGTACTTGAAGGTCTGCATCCAGTCATTCATGTTTCAACTAGCACGTCTGTGACATATTTTCTTTGAGTCATCACCATTCCTTGTGCATTTCTTGCAAACTCTATCCCTAGAAAATATCGTATCGTGCCCAGATCCTTCGTAATGAACTGGTTTCCCAACAGGGACTTGGTTATCTCAATCCCCAGAGCATCATCTCCTGTGACCAAGATGTCATCAACATATATCATAACAACAACTGTACCTCTAGGGGTCTTCTGGATAAACAATGAATGGTCCGCATTTGATCTCCTGAACCCCTGTTGTTCAATTAGCTGAGAAAGCTTCTGGAACCATGCTCGGGGACTTTGTTTGAGGCCATAGATAGCCTTATGAAGTCTGCACACCATCTGAGTCTCCCCCTCAGCAGCAAAACCTGGTGGCTGCTGCATGTAGACTTCCTCCTGCAGGTCTCCATACAAGAAAGCATTCCTGACGTCAAGTTGAAAAATGACCCAGTTACGTACCACAGCAACAGATAGGAGGATGCGAAGAGTAGAGTGTCTAGCCACTGGTGAAAAAGTATCCAAATAATCTACCCCATACGTCTGGGTAAATCCCCTTGCCACAAGTCTTGCCTTGTATCTGTCGAGACGTCCATCCGCATGATATTTCACTGTAAACACCCACTTGCAACTCACAACTGAGGCACCTGGAGGAATGGGGACAAGAGACCAAGTCCCTCGAGACTGCAAGGCACGCATCTCCTCTTCCATGGCTAGACGCCAGCAATCAATCTTCATGGCATCTTGGTAGGTCCGTGGAATGTCAACGGACGAGACAGCAGCTGTAAACTTCTGGAAATCCCCATTGAGACGATGAAATGAGACTTGGGAGGCAAGAGGATATGACGCACATTGTCTCCGCTGCTTCCTGTGAGCAATGGGCCGATCCAGATCATCTGATACGGTGTCCACCGGTTCATCCTCCTCCTGTAGTAAAGGCTCCTGCACAGGTGCATTATTTAACCCATCATTAGTGATAACATCAGAACATACCTGAGGCGTGTTGGATGGTTGACATGTAGCTTGAGCAGGGCCTGTCCGCCTTGTATAGAACTTAGGAAATGGTACAATTGGAGGTGGTGGTGGTGGTGGTGGTGGAGTATAGGATGGATCCAGGCTTGGAGGTGGAGGAACATAGACATTAGAATCCGTGGATGTGGAGGAGACCAATCTATCACCGACAGGGGAGAAATAAATGACGGGTTCGAAAAAAGTAACATCAGTGCTCACATAGTACTTGTCATGAACGGGGTCATAGCAACGATATCCTTTCTATGTCCTGGAGTAGCCCACAAAAACGCACTTGATAGCCCTAGGAGATAGCTTATCAAGTCTTGGAGACAAGCGGTAGACAAACGCAACAGTGCCAAAGACCCGAGGTGTAAGAGTAAACAAATCTTTGTCAGGAAAGAGAACAGATATATGAGACTTTTCCCCAAGAACAGTTGTAGGCATGCGGTTGACTAGATAACATGCTGTAAGTATGACATCCCCCCAAAAGGATAATGGGGCACAACTCTGAATAAGTAATGTGCGAGCAATATCAAGGAAATGGCGATGTTTCCGTTCTGCAACCCCATTTTGTTGAGATGTGTATGCACATGTGGTTTGGTGAATAATGCCTTTAGAAGAAAGAAAATTAGCAAGAGAACGAGTGCAGAACTCCAATGCATTGTCAGTACGCACATACTTAACAGTAGACGAAAAAACATTTTGAACTTCATTGATAAGATTTTGAATAACACTTCCTGCTTTGGATTTATTTTTAAGAAGAAAGGTCCAGGACACTCTAGAAAAATCATCAACCACAACTAAATAGAACCTGTGCCCCTGATGATCTGGGACATGACTGGGACCCCATATATCTACGTGAAATAACTCAAATGAGGAGCGACTGCTCCGACTCTGACGACTAGGGAAGCTGGACCGATGGTGCTTCCCTAACTGACAAGCTTCACAACGAAAAGATAAACTCGGAGAAATCTGAGGCAGGAGGTGACGCATTTTCTGTAGTGGCAGGTGACCAAACCGAAGATGCCAGGTATACGGAGACACGGAGCCCTGGGAATGTAGTGAGACGCCAGCATAAGAGTTCCGTACAAGACGATAAAGGCCATTGTGCTCAGAACCACAGTCAATCACCCTGCCCGTTAGTATGTCCTGAAAAATAACAGACGATGGGTCAAAAATAGCACGACAGTGCAAATCTCGTGTAATCTGACTAATGGATAAGAGATTCATAGAGAATTCTGGTGCATGTAAAACATTCTGTAAGTGCATAGAGGGCAGCAAGGCCGTCTCCCCCTGACCGATGATAGGGGAATGAGTGCCATCAGCAATGAGTACAGAGCGACCAGGCTGGACAGCTCTATAGTTCTGCAGAACATCTTTCTCACGACAGAGATGATGGGTGGCTCCAGAATCAACAATCCATCCTGTGAGATCATGGTTATGATATGAGACGGAAGGACTACCTGAGGCACTGGCTGAGGCAGATGTACTAGCTGATGCCGAGGCCGCAACATCAGACGCATCAGCACCCTCTGATGATGATTGTGGCATGATATCACGAAGCCGTGCCACTAGCTCCTCGAACCTGTGATCGGGAGTAGATGCTGGTGGACCCTGAATATGATCAGCGACACGTGCAGAAGGAGGGCAGCCATGCTTGGAATAGCATGTATCCTCCGAATGACCAGTACGACGACAGAATGAGCACGTAGAGCGTATGCGACCTCCACGGCCACGTCCACCACTTCCTCTGCCACGAAATGAGGAGGAACTACCTCGTCCTATGGAGACAGCCATTGCCGAGGGAGGTGTAGTCGTTGTGTTCGAGGGAACTAGGACACGACTGAGCCATCTGTAGACTTCTTCCATCGGTGGAATGGTGGCATCGGCAAGGATCTGAGAGCGTGCTGCCTCATATTCAGGATCGAGGGCAGCAAGTAAGATGCCAACCATAGTGGCGTTGCGGAACGTCTTCTGTTGTTCCGGCGTGGCTGTGAGTGGAATTGTGCTATAAAGTTTCTCGAACATTCCACGAAGAGACGTGTACAGAGAATGAAGAGGCCTCCCATTTTGCTTCGTGGTAAAGATATCATGCTGCAACTGCAGCATCTTGGTCTCGTTCTGTACCTGAGAGTACGTCGTGGCCAGAATATCCCACATCGCCTTGGCGATGGGTTGATGGAGGACATCATTTGCTATCTCCGTTGTGAGCGTACCTGACAGCCAGACTTTGGCGTACGCGTCATCAGCCTCCCATGAGGCATATATTCCCGTCTTCTCCGACGGTTCATCTTCGGTAAGAATATGCTTCTTACCACACGACTTCATGAGACTGAGGAACTGCATAGCCCACAGTTCGTAGTTCGTCCCGTCCATTTTGACGATAGGTGCCGAACCTTTGAAGGCACTGATGGCGGGCATATCGACCTTTTGATCTGACATACTGCCGGAGAAGAACAACTAGGGATGATAGACCAAGAAACTGGTGGCTACCACGACTTGTGAGGATTCAAGTGCACATGTAGACGTTATGCACTTGAATCCATCATCTATCCGGAACGGACCAAAGGTGAGCCGCCCCGGGGACGAATAGAGGTTGTGAGGTGCCCGGCGGAGGGCTGGCGGCACCGAGGGCGGCTGGGAGGGGGCCCGGCGGAGGGATGGCGGCGCCGGGGGCGGCTGAGAGGGGTCCGATGAAGGGCTGGGGTCCTAGCGGAGGGCCCGGCGGAGGGCTGGGAGCCCTGCGGCGGAGGGCTGGGGGCCTGGCTGGAGGACTGGCGGCGGCGGCGGCGGGAGGGGGGGTGGAGGAAAAACCCTAGGGTTAGGGTTTTGGCTCTGATACCATGTTAGAGTAATCGATACTCTGATATGTTATTCCATAGAGCCCTCGGGTCTCTTATATAGGGAGAAAACCCTTGGGTAAATTACAGAGTCTTACAATATATAAATAGAAATTACGAAACAATAAAACGTAACATATATAAGTCTCTACAGATAGCATGTAAATTAAGTGGCTAACTCAATGGCTTGGGTATAATATTTAGAACTAAAAATTGTACATTGTTGAACAAATTGTGTAATTGTGTTATTTAAGTGGAAGTTGTCTAGTCACACATTATATCGATGGGTCTATATATAGAGAGAGAGCCCACACAACCCATATACTCATCGAGGGAAACACAATAGAAAACCTTGTCCTTGGTGGCTCTCTCGTTGTTCCATCCTGCTCTTTATGGATTATGGTTCCATATAAAATTCATTGGTTTCCTTTCTTTGTTGATAGATAATTATATAGTATATTGCCACATACATTAATGACCGCGGATGTGGATAAAGGGGCAATGTTCTAAAAACATGTAGGCAAACAAGAACTTTATTGTGCAAGTATAATTGCAAAGTTTCCATAGGCATGTACGTAGAAAAACCAAAAGAAGACAAAACTGAGGCCCGTTTAGAACACATTATTCTTAGATAACTCGAATGAACCACAAAGCAAACTTCCATTGTAGAATTAAATTCATGTCTGCTTACTATTGCAAACAATTTAAATTTTATTAGATCTATAAACGTATCTGCACATTGTCTTGCCAGCATGTCCATCAATACTTTTAGTGATCACCAATTATATAACAATTAATTGTGTGGATTGCAGCACATTTTCTATTAAAGGCATAAACAATATGCTCACCTTATATACGCAATCATGAGGAAATAATCCCATCATACTTGGATCAATGCAATCTTTCAAGCTTGCCATGCTCATGGAGCTTGGAGAATTTTTAAGGGCTGCTAGCATCTGGTAAGAGATCACAATGTACTTCGGTAAGTCAAGGCACATAATTGCACAAGATAGCATAACCAATAAAGTAAAATACTTTAGATAGAAAATGCAGTACCATAGTCTTGATTAAACATCAAGATGATTTCTATTATACTAGAAGATATTCAAAATAAATCGCACTCAAGAACGATCAACATTGCCCCTGCAACTCCCAATCTTACGGACAGGAATATTCTTCTAAGCTTATCCTCCAAAAGGTGTCGTGTTAAATTCCTAGATACAGATAAGTAGGCACTTAAACAATTGTCAGATGTACTGCCCAAACCACTCTTGGATAATAATGTCAAAATGCATGGGATTATTTGGAAAGTTATCCGAAAGAGTTCCTCGATGACATAGGAACTATACACAGGAAACTTCATCTATATCTACACCTCAACATAATGGGATCGTTGAGCGGAAAAATGATGGTCTCCATGAAGTTACCCGCACACAGTTACTTCAACATAGGATCTCAAAGTGCTGATTGCTAGAAGCTATTCTAACTATGGTGCAGTGGAGGCCGTGCAGCCTAAAATTTTTTAAAGGGAAAGATTGGATGTGAGGAGAAGAAATGAGAGAGGGAAAGGTAGAGCATGGTGAGGGGGGTTTGTTGAAGAAAGGATGGGTGGGGGATTTTTTCCTGAGTAAAAAAAAACAGAGAGAAACGTGCAACGGTGTCCGCCCCAAGGTGGATTAAATAATAGAGAATAAAATAACCTTACAAAAGCAAGGACTTGAGAAGAGTCCTGGCATGATGGGTAACATTCTCTACATAAAAGCACTCAGCTCAGAAGATCTCCCCATTACGAGCTCGCCAAAGTGCCCACATCACTGCAATTGGTAATAACATCTCTATGCCAGGATGAAAACGAGAATTGTAAAGAGAAAGAGAATCCCTGAAATTATCTTGATTACTAAAGTCCAACCAACCAATTCCAATTTCTTGCATGTTAGAATCAAACATACAAAGCACACATAAAGATGGAGACAAGGATTTACGTGGAAAATCCTACGGATAGGAAAAAACCATGGAGGCTCTCAATCCTCGATCTCCCTCACTAGAGACTACAGTTCTCTTCACTAAGATGAAAAACCAATGAGATGGGATGAGTACAATATATAGAGAAGGATGGGTAAACAGTCCCTCGTCCAAAGATCCGTTTACCCATATAAGTATAACTCAACACCCCCCACAAGTTGGGCATACATGTCCACCATGCCCATACATGTCCACAATGCCCAACTTGCATACATTCAACTCAAATTGTACCATAAGCAGCCCCTTAGTGAAGAGATCAGCAACCCGATCGGTATACTTCAGGTAAGGAAGACACAACAATCCATAATCAATTTTCTCATGGATGAAGTGTCTATCAATCTCCAAATACTTCGTTCTGGCATACATTACATGATTGTTGGTCAAGTTTATTGCGCTTTGTTGTCAAAAAACACTTTCATTGACAAATAGATCCATATACCCGAATAGAAATAGAATCGTTAATAAAAAATTGCTTGGAGATCTGCTCACACACCCCCACATACGGGGAACGCACATGCTGCCCCAAGAAATCCCCTCCCCCCATAGGCTCGTTGACTGAGCAGCAAGACCCTCCGTCTTGTTGGGTATGGTATGGCGGAAGGGGATGCATACGACAGTTCTTCAAGTTGAATCAGATGGTTACGATTCAAAGCATATCAACAAAGATAAAGTTCAAAATAATGAGCACATAAGGAATGTTAATCAGATGGTTTGGAGAGGCCTTAGCTGAAATTTAATCCAATGACCTTTAAAAACTGAGTAGAATATACCAGAAAAGGATGTTCGTATTCAAAAGAATGATCGAGCAAAGCCATCTTTACAAATTGAGACAGACACAACTGTTGAGCAGAATCTTGCGACTATACAGAATACAGTGGAAACATCAAGTTCTGAAATGAAATGAGACCGATGGATTGATAAGCACGGTTGGGAGGATTGAGAAAGTTCACATTAGCAAAATATTTACAAGCAATTAGGGGAATTTTTTTAATGAGAATCAGAACAAAGGGATACCATAGCATGCCACCACCGCTATTACTTTTCTTGCAATATCAAGGATGCTGAAATTCCTTCTCATTCATCATGCTATACTGTGATTGGATCACCCACGGTATAAATAACATAAAGTTGCTTCTATTATTAGTATGCTCTCATTGTTATGGTGGGGCTCAAAATATATACATGGCAAGATAATTCTTACGATGGTCGCAAATACTGTCAATGGATCAGTAGATCGTCCAGAAATCCACACTTTTGGATGTGAGGCGGCAGAACTTCTTGGAGAATTTCTTACCTATACTCCTGGGCAGTTGAAGCCATCAACAGGGACTGCCACGAAGTGCTAGTTTGTTTTTCTTGAGAGAAAATATTAGATGTTTTCCACAGAGACTAGAAGGAATGTGTAAAATACAGGTCATGGAAGGCATAGATGCAGGGTAAAATATCAAATAACGGTACTGTGAAAATTTAAAAAGAAATCCCCAATATGAGATGAAAACAAGTCAAATGAAAGAGACAAGTCCAAAGTACAGTGTACTCCTGACATAATGCTCCTCTAGGAATGTTTTACTCAAGACACAATAGCAGAGGATTTATCCTATCAAGATACAAGCACGAAAAGTGAATTATGGAGCATATGCAATGAAAATATCCTACACAATTTTACTTGTTAATTGAGATAATTTTGACATGTGATGAAAATGCTTACCACTGATGCTAAAGAGCGCCTCTCAGCATTAGTTTGAGTTGTTCCTTCTGTACGTGTTACTGCTTCTTTTCCAGATATTATCTCAAAAAGGACAACCCCAAATGCATATACATCACTTCTTGTTGTAGCCAAACCATCACGCAAATATCTAAACAATACAGATTTCTTGTCAAATATTTGCATACAGAACAATGAAAAAGTGCCATCAATAACTACAATGCTCCTCAAGGCTTACTCAGGAGCCAAATATCCGAACGTCCCAACAACTTTTGTAGATGTAATTTCTCCATCGTTAGTCTTGGAGACCAGCTTTGCTAGCCCAAAATCTGATACCTAAATCAACGAGAGAAGATATTACACACCAGCATCAAAAAGCATAAGTGGAGTTTTGGGGATAAACCTTTGCTCTAAAGCTACCATCAAGTAATATGTTGCTTGTCTTAATGTCTCGATGAACATAATGAGTTTTAGTGTGCTCATGAATGTACTCCAGACCTCTAGCTGCATCAAGTGCTATTTGAACTCTGGATATCCACGAAAGTGATGTGTGGCCTGAAAAGGACAGTAAAAAATATAATTTTCACCTCATTCCCGCAGATAATGTGAATACAGATTGTTTATTAATTGAAAACAACTAATGTCAGAAAAATGACTTAGGTTTTTTCAGACGAATAAATCATCATTTTACACAAACATAATCAAACTTGTTTTCAGCAGTGAAAACCACAATACAAGTCAAGGCAAATTCTCTAATATTTCTTGCATTTTGTGTCAAAATTTACACATTAGCAAATGAAACCAAATTAGGATATTAAATAAATAATAGTTAAAGTACAAAGGCTAGCACAATACCGTGTAGGTAGATCGTCCATGCAATTCCTTCAACAATGGAGGTTATTTCATTATAGCAAGAAGCCCAAAAAACATAATCATCATTTTTTCAGACATCAATAAATCATCATTTTACACAAACATAAACTTGTTTTCAGCCGTGAAAACCACAATACAAGTCACCACGAACTCTCCAATATTTCTTT
Source organism: Ottelia alismoides (assembly GCA_037367405.1). Classification (NCBI taxonomy): domain Eukaryota; kingdom Viridiplantae; phylum Streptophyta; class Magnoliopsida; order Alismatales; family Hydrocharitaceae; genus Ottelia; species Ottelia alismoides. The sequence goes on along the minus strand of JAZKJV010010327.1, from coordinate 9,765 downwards.
GCATATTGTGTCAAAATTTACGGATTAGCAAATGAAACCATATTCGGTTCGATAAATAATAGTTAAAGCACAATAAAGGCCAGCACAATAATGTGGAGATCGTCCATGCAATTCCTTCAACGATGGAGGTTATTTCATTATAGCAAGAAGCCCAAAAAACCAAAAACATCAAAATAAATGCCAAAATAGACTTTCGAAGAGATGTCCTGTGGAATTTGATATTTCGAAGAAAAAACATAGCAAATAAAACACTAAAGCACTATATTTACGTGGCTTGATATGGTCTTACAAGGATTTAAGAAAATATGTTCTCGCATAAGAACCTCAAAGAAAGAATCCCATAGAGAACCACAAACGAAAGAAATGAAACAAAATAAGTCTATGTTGATATAGGAAGAGCCAAGTTTTACTCTTATCGTTGAGAGATATTGTTAATTTGTTATATTTCTTATGTATTTTTCTTTTCTTATGTCTCTATTATATAATTCGCTATTTAGGGTTTTTCTTCTCTGATATGCTGTGAATCCTAACTATCCTCAGGTTGAAAAATAGTCGCCGTATGCACCCCCTCCTGTTGTATCATACCCCAACAAGACGGGGGTCTCGCTGGTACCATACCCCTCCTACCATATGCACCCCCCATATTGAGTGATTCTACTTGAATTCGAGTATATGGATCTGTTTATTTCAGGGACTCGTCTATACGGGAGTAGTACATAAACTCTCCTAAGGTTAGGGCCCTCGACATCCTCTGTATTTTATCCTTTTGAGCTCTCTAGGATTTAGTCCTGTATAAGGAACCCTAGACCTCTTGAATAAACATCTCATCGTATTCTCTCGTCGCTTTCCCACATGGTATCAGAGCAGCAGTCCTAGATCGGTGTTCTGACCTAATTTCCACCATCACCTCCAGCCCTAAACGTACGAGGCGCAGCCAGCATCGCCGCTTGGCGCTCCAGGTGCTCCTACACCTCAAGTCGCACCTCAGGCACCCCATCCGTGCCTCCAGCCAGCACTGCTCGGGGTCCCTACGCCTCTACCCAGCGCTACCTAGCGCATCTGCGCGTCCAGCCAGTGATGTTCCATCTCTCGCACATCCACACGGAGTCCTAAGGCTCCCCACTACACCACCCAAAGGTGATACACTACCTGCATAACCGGAAGGTGCCCTAGGTCCTCTATGTCGTCTTCAAGCTTCCAACAAATCCCTAAAGCGTTGCCTCTCTCTCGCGTGCACATCCTTGTGATACAATCGACCTCTTCATCGATGCACTACTAAATCTCCATGATGCTTGTTTGATTTCAAGCCTGCAGGAACTATCTAGGTCACTTTTTCTTGACGTGTGAGGCCACCATGACTTCTGTTGAGCCCAAGCTTGTGTAGTGTGTACCATAACTTCTTCTTTGATGGTATAGGGCACTTCTATTAAATTAAAGGGCTCCAAAAAAATTGTTCTATAGTCTCGGTCTTTCAAAGTGTTTGTCGGTGGTCAGTGCAAAAATTGTGTTCCCACAAAGGTCCTGCCTTCTAAACTGACAAGGACTATGAAACCCGATTTGTTGACAATTGTCAGGTTATCACTTGGATGACAAAAGTCGATCCAAATATTACTGCTAATCTTTTTTTACAAAGACACTGCGAAGGCGATGTGGGAAATTCTTGAGCGTGCATATTCTCAAAAGACAGCCAAGTCTCATCTTTCTGACATATAAACAAGAATCTGGTCTGCTAATCAGGGAGAATCGAGCCTTATCGAGTACTATGGACTTCTTACGAGCCTATTTGAGGGCTTCTTATTTTTCAACCTGCATGTTTTGATAAACAGGTGGGCGAACGTGTTGAATGGCAAGTTTACAGATTTCTTCAAGGACTGAATCCAAAATATAAACATGTGAAAGTCAGTTTCTGATGGTTGATACTCTACCTACCCTTGAGACCATTTTCGGACGACTACAGGAGCTAGAGGCTCCAGTTTAGCAGTCTACCATCCACGCATCCACAAAGCCGACATATCACCAATGATACAGAGGGCTTCAGCACTATCAAGGAGGACATGGTCATGATTCTGGACGTGGACGCGATCGTGAATCTAGATGTGTTCGTGCATCTAGATGTGGACGTAACCGTGGACATGATTCTTCTACTGCTCGGTATCTAGCATGCTTGCACTGTGGACGCTGGAATCACCCTTATGACCGTTGTCGGGCAACGTTTGGCAAGCCACCTAATGCCAACAATGCCTATGATGAAGCATCTTATGATGTAACTGAAGATACATTTCCTCAGCAAACTGGAAGGCTACAAACCTCATTTACTGCTTCTGAATATGTTCGTCTGCGACAACTGCTGCAAGACCCTACTTCCTCTGTCATCGACGATATTGCATCTGCTTCTTGATGCGGATCGAATTTTGCAACGGTGAAGAATAAAAAAATTGACGGTGGAATTTCGGTGGAGAAGAAGAAATAGAGGGGTTGAGAAGAGAACTCGTCGGGAACACGAGGGGATGGAGAGGAGAAACGTGAAGATCACGTGAGGGGAGAGAGAAGGAGAAGGGAGAGGAGAGATAAAATCTCAGTTTTTATAAATCACTGAACTAACTAAAACAATGGACCATCATCCCTTTATATAGGAGGGATGAGATTACAAAAATAGAAATCAAATTCAAATGGAAACTAATTATCCTAATTTGACTCTAACCAATTAACCGACTAATTTTGAAATTCAAATCTCTAACTAATTGATTGAGATCACAGGCGATCTCGTTTATTTAATTAAGAAAACGATAACTCAAATAAACGTAAATAAAATTGACGGGTATAAATTTAAACCAATGCAGCCCTATATTTCCTTTTTACGCTGCATCAACTCTCCTCCGCTTTTAAAAATTCGTCTCCCGACGAATTGTTGGATCTGCAGGCTTGGAGGTTGATACTTTTGACTCCGCGGTCTCGGTCAGCCCATAAAAGAATTGGTATGGAGCGAATGGCGGAATCCATACTTGTGTGACGCAGGCGTTGGCGTCGTGGGCTTCGTGGTGGAAGAGCAGGTGCGGCGCATAGGTGGGCATCCATCCGATTTTCTTCCCGTTGACGTGGTGCTTGAAGAATTGATGAGGCATCTTCATAATGATCAACTCGGCCCGTGGAGAGTTCATAGAAAAACAATAACACAAGGAGAGGAGAGGAGGAGATGTGTCCAAGAAATGCAGCCATGGGGTCTTTAAATAGGTGCAACTCATGGTCCTAGTCCTAATAGGATAAGGAAGTCTCCCAAATGTCCTCTTTTCAGCACTTCTCTTTAAATTTTTCTGTCACAGGGGGTTTGGTTGCAAATTTTGCATCCCTTCAGTTAAGTTGAATTCATGGCATAATTTCTCCAAATAAACCTTTTGATAACAACTTATGGGAGGAGGGGCCCTCCTGCAAATCTCCCAAAATAACTTCCAATCCCACATTTCATGGGATTCGAACCCCTTAAAGATCGGTCCTCTTGTTAGGGTTCTCCCCTTCAAACTGCAGCGACGACGGCTGTGAAGAAGTCGGTACAGGCGGCGGCTGCGCGTGAGGCACGCGTGGTGGTGGCGGTGGGTGATTGCACAAAGAGGGCGGCGACCTGTCAGGTTGAGGCGGGAACGTGGGGTCTCCCAATGGCGATGAAGGTTCATGGGAGGCGGGCCAGGTTGGCGATGGTGGATGGGGTGATGTTGTGTTGGGGGATGTGGTGAGTGCGGTACCTTCGGGTATAGAGGGAGAGGTTGGTGGCGATGGAACAGGGTTGGGGCTCCGTGGAGGGCACGGTTGAACAAGGGGACTGAGGGCTGATGCAGGGCGCAAAATGTGGTTGGCGCGTGTGGGTGGGAAAGAGGAAGGGCGATGGGCGGCGGCGGACTGGGAGGGCGGAGGCGCGAGGGTAGGTGCGCCGAAAGGGGATGCGGGTTGAGGTCGGGTGAGGCGTGGGAGGGTGGCGGGAGAAGGGGGTGACGGGGCAGGGGGTTTCGCTGGGGGGTAAAGTGGTTTTGTTGGGGCTGCGAGGGCAACGGTTGGCGGGGGCGGTGTCAATGGGGTTGGTTGCAGGTGCAGCGGGAGGGGGCACGGGTGCAGCAGGTGTGGTTGGTGGCGCGGGGGTGGAGCCGGGAGGTGGCGAGGTTGAAGTAGAGGGTAACTGGGATGATTCCGGTTGTGCGAAGGCGATCGGGGGGCGTAGCGAAGTTGATTCCGAGGGTGGTGGCTGATCGGGAATGACCTGGACAGCAGCTTCTTCCATACGATCTTCATCAAACATGGGTCCCAAGTCTTCCTTTTCTTCTTGTACAACCATTGTACCACATAAATCTTCATCTTGAATAAAAATACCTTCATATTCTTGATCAAAATCGTGTTGAACAGCAGGTATAGTGTTCTGATTTTTGTCGTTCATGAGCGATTCTTCCTCGGTTTGCGCGTCTAACCATGCTTGCACCTTAACGCATGATATAAGTCGTTGTTGGAACTTCTGCGAACCATGAGATAGGTGGCTGAGATCAAACTTCAAATGCCAATATGTAACAGGATCAGCGAATCGTAGGAACGATTCGGTTTCCATGCTCTGATACCAAATGATGCGGATCGAATTTTGCAATGGTGAAGAATAAAAAAATTGACGGTGGAATTTCGGTGGAGAAGAAGAAATAGAGGGGTTGAGAAGAGAACTCGTCGGGAACACGAGGGGATGGAGAGGAGAAACGTGAAGATCACGTGAGAGGAGCGAGAAGGAGAAGGGAGAGGAGAGATAAAATCTCAATTTTTATAAATCACTGAACTGACTAAAACAATGGACCATCATCCCTTTATATAGGAGGGATGAGATTAGAAAAAATGAAATCAAATTCAAATGGAAACTAATTATCCTAATTTGACTCTAACCAATTAACCGACTAATTTTGAAATTCAAATCTCTAACTAATTGATTGAGATCACAGGTGATCTCGTTTATTTAATTAAGAATACGACAACTCAAATAAACATAAATAAAATTGACGGATATAAATTTAAACAAATGCATCCCTATATTTCCTTTTTATGCTGCATCACTTCTGTTGCTAGCCTAGCTACTACCTCAGGTACAATAGCAAATTCTGTGTCTGCCTCTAAATATACATGGATTATTGACTTTGCGCCTCTACCCATCTGACGAGAGAACGAAATTTGCTCATGTCTTCCCAGTCGTCTACCTTTGTGAAGATCATTCGAGCTGCTAATGGGGATCATTCCCCAGTTACTGTTGTCGGTACCGTTGATTTCTCTTCCAAGTTGCAACTGGTTGTTGTTTATTGTGCCCCCTGTCTTTCCTCTCACTCTTTTATCTGTACTAAAGCTATGTCGTGAACTTAGTTGTCGTGTTATCCTTGACAACTTCTGTTGTTATTTTCAGGACATCCAGACGAGGAAGATTTTTGGTGGGGGCATGATAGGAACGATTTATATTATCTCGACATCCCTTTTGAATCCAATTTTGCTGGCATTGTCACAATTTCTGAAGATCTTCTGTGGCACCTTCGTCTGAGTCATCCTTCTGTTAAGACCCTCTCCATGATGTTCCATGAATTCTATACGCTCAAACCCTTTGACTGTGAGGCGTGTCGATTCGGGAAACATCATAGAGCATCCTTTCCTGCAAGAACCGAGCGTCGTCGTCGTACTCCTTTTTCTCTTGTCCATTGTGATATCTGGGGACTCTGTCTGGCCCGAAATCAGAGTGGTCTATATTTTTTTTGTCTTTGTGGATTGCTACAATCGATCATCTCGGGTCTTCTTGTTACAAGAATGTTCCGAAATTAATAACATTATCAAGAATTTCTTTTACTATGTCAAAAATATCTTCTCCACTACTATTCAGATTTTTCGTTCTGATAATGCATTGGAATTTACACAAAATGATTTGACATCTTTTTTTGCTTGCCAGGACGCCATCCATCAAACCCCTTGCCCATGTACCTCCCAACATAATGGGGTAGTTGAAAGAAATCTAAGACATTTCATTGATATTGCCCGCTCTCTACTCACCCAAATGAAGGTTCTCGTGACATATTGGGGAGATGCTATACTCAGTGTTGTTCACCTTATAAACAGACTCCCATCTATATCCCTAAATAGCTCCACTCCATTTGGCTTACTATACCCAAATGACCCCCCCCCCATTCCTCTACCTCTGCGAATTTTTGGATATACAGCATTTATTCACAATTTTCATATTGCCGACATGTTATCTCCATGTGCAGTTAAATGTGTTTTTCATGGTTATTCTCAAACTCAAAAAGGGTACGGACGCTATGATCCTTCTAGTCATCGCTATTACATATCTATCGATGTCACCTTTTTCGAACAAACTAGCTTCTTTACTCGGGATGTGTCAGACATTCCATTAGATCTTCCTCCTCTACCTATTGTGTATAAAAGAAAACATGTTTCTACTCATCTTCATGTTCCTCTATATGTTCTTTTATTGCATGAAAATAGGACATCTTCAAGTGCTCTCATCAACACTTCCCCGGATAATCCTCAAGAGCTTCCCATCGCTCTACGCATAACTAAAAGACAATGTACCCTCCATCCTATGTCTCATTTTACGTCCACTTATAGCTTATCATGTTCTAACAAAAGATATACAGATGCTCTTATGACAATTTTTGTTCCAAGAGATCATCATAGTGCACTGTAGGATTCTAGATGGCGAAAGGCTATGAATGAAGAAATGGACACTCTCAATTCTAGAGGGACATGAGATCTTGTACAGTGTCCCCAGGGAACCAAACCTGTTGCTTGCATATGGGGCTTCACTACAAAGCAATCTTCATATGGCTCTATTGACATGTTGAAAGCATGACTTGTAGCGAAAGGATTTACACAAACATATGGAGTTGACTACTTCGAGTCTTTTTCTCCTGTTGCAAGGATGGGATCCATACGGACTATCCTCTCTGTAGCCATGAACAAGAGATGGCCTATCTTTCAATTGGATCTCAAGAATGTGTTTCTATATGGCGATCTCGAGAAGGAAGTCTACACGATGCAACCTCCATGTTACGAAGTCGAGGGGAAGTATATGTGTCGACTTCATAAAGCAGTCTATGGTCTGAGGCAAAGCATGAGGATATGGTTTGACAGGCTAAGTACATAGATGAGATCAGTACTCTGGGTTCCCAGAGAACTACATCTGACTACTATGTTTTCATCAGAAAACAGTCAACTGGTACTGTATACTTGTTGTATATGTGGATGATATGGTTGTTACAAGTGACAATGATAAAGGGGTGCTAAAGACCAAGGCTTTTCTGCAAAAGGTCTTTGTCACTAAGGATCTGGGACATGATCTAGAAAGCGTCTTTCCTGGATAGCTTCCAAGTTGGGCATGATCGATGGATATGCTCCAACTTGAGGGGGATTGTTAGATATTACAGTGGATTACATTTCATATTCCATTGTAACCTCATGGGATATTTATGTATTTTATCTTTTTGAGTTCTCTAGAATTTAGTCCTATATAAGGACCCCTAGACCTCTTGAATAAACATCTCATCGTATTCTTTCATCGCTTTTCCACATACGCAAAATCAACCCACCTTTAAAAATAAAAGCCGCACTCCTTTGTAAGCATATATAATTAGCGCTTCCACAAATAATTCGGAGAAGAGGTAAAACATCAAGAACACACTTATTATAGCATACCTTTGTTCTGCGGATCATGGAGATGATTTTTAAGAGAACCCTTCTGTGCATACTCGTAAATGACAAAGAGTTCATCACCAGTGGCGGAATAACCAATCAATTCTACCTAGATAAATGTCAAAGATGCCAAGGATAAAAAATCAGGGAAGACAGATTAGTGAAGGAACAAACAGACGCCTGCATGTGTGGGTGTACCAGGCTTGCATGATGAACCTTGCACAGAACTTTTAATTCTGATGCAAATTCCCTACTTTTAGTCGTGGCCATTCTCTTGATTGCAACCTCCTGAAAATATATACCAGGTATATGTAATGAAACCCAGGACCGCAAGTAGAGGCACAGTTTATTGCTATGAAAGATGGTAATCTTAATAGCAAACCTGTTCACGAAGAACCCCGTAGTACACAGATCCATATGTCCCGTGACCAAGCAAATTTGAATCAGAAAATCCATCAGTAGATGTTAGAACCTCCTCGTATGAAAATACAACTGGTTTATCCATGTCAAGCGCATCAACGGTTATTCCTGTAGATGGACAACCATGAACTTTATATTAAAACAACGTACATGTAAACTAAATTAGAGTGATTTAAGAAATGAACATGGATGGTCGTCCTTTATGCTTCTAAAGGAATCTTACATCAAACAAGAGTGTAAACTGCATAACACATGGAAAACATAAAAACAACAATGGCATAATTCCTAACTTATCAGCAGTTCTATTCCGCAGCATTTAAAAAATGCTTGTAAAAGCAGTAAATAGAACAACTATGACTATTACTGTGTATATAACGTCAAATGGATTACCTTTGGGAATGCTTATTTGGGTATTGTGGTTATCACCAACGGATGGTTTACACCTTCCAAACTTGAAACACGGGAAGTTTCCAGAGGTATAACAAAATCTAGACCTCTGAAGAATGTGAAACTTGTGAGATATCTCCTCATCGGGGTCTTTTGATAAATTCCCGGATCTTCTGGTGCAGGATTTGAATAAAATGCATACAAGTAGAAAAATGGCAATCAGAACAAGAATAGCGCTCGTACTCCCTATAGCCCATCCATACAAGGATTTAGAGGAATGATGTTCCTGAATCCCTGAAATAGAAACTGTTGACTTGAATCAGCATCTTGCTGTTCAAACTAAGCAAGCAAAAAAACTAGGAAGTAACAACTAATTTATCATGCATGCTTTCTTCATTAAATAAGATAATAAACACAGAAAATGAACCTCATTGGATGAAGCAATGCTCTCTGAAACTCAAAACGCACTTGTTGTGCCATAAAGAAACTCTGATATTCCTATTTTATAAGCGGTAATTTGAGGGGGGAAGGCGCCCCATAACAACCTAAAGTGTGTAAGAACGACGTCTGTGTAATGGTCAACTCCGAAATAAAGTGAAATAACATTCAAAATAGTTCTTTAAGCATAGAAAACATAATGCAAGATTCTCTAGGAAAGTTGATGTTGACTTCAAAAGACAAAGTCTACGTCTTTCAACATTGTGCGTTACAATCCATTCCGCAATAAGACGCCAACTTAAGCCACCCAGCAATACCTGGTAGTGGTGATTTTTCAGGGGCTGGAGCCGGAGATGGAGAAACATCAGCCTTTTTTGGAGGGTACGGCTCCCCGGGAACTACATATCAAGACAGGATGCATTCAGTAACAACTACGAAATGAAAACCAACATAAACGCTTTGATGTGCCTACATAAAATAATTCTCTTCTCATCCACCAATTACAGAAGAGGCTAGTAGATTCTGCCTATACAAAACTTGCACATTTTTTCCTCGATAACACCAATCTAGATTACGTATAAGCTATATTAGACACGGTCACCCTAAAGCAAATATTGTACCTCTTAGGGATGCAAACGGTTACGGATATATCTGTATTCGATCCGTCACCGTATCCGTTTTATACAAATTTTGACATCCGTATCTATTTTAAAATGGATATGAATATGGATATCGTTTTGATATCCGCAAGCATCCGCATCCGTATCCGTATATCCGTTTTTCATATATAAATATAGTCATAGATTTATTTTTAAA